>VTPC01090649.1:107147-258107 GCA_011009095.1 Ignelater luminosus | reverse complement strand
ATTATAATAAATAAAAAAGCCTTTAAACACGTATTTCAAAAGGTTTAAATAAAAAGTAACGTTAATTTTGCATCGTTTAATTATATCTACTTGACTACATGATTCGCCTAAAGCGATTTTTGCATCAGCTTGTACTGAAGGTTTTAAAGGATTTGATTTAAAAATAAAAATGTTGAACATGTTTTATACCTTTTTAACAATAACTGTGTTGCCTACAAACTTTTCAGCTGTCCTGAAAGGTATTACAATCGTAAAAAATAATATTTTTCCATTGCACTGTGACGTGTTTGTATATTTAATTTACATATTCGTATATTTTTCTGTTTGGACTGGCTTTACTATTGCCATCGCTTCTACCCTTTTGAAACGAATGAAGCCGAAGCCTTTTGTTTAGCGTTCTATATTTTCCTCGAACAAATTTACAATTTTATTGAAATGTTGTAAACAACTGTTAGGGATTCTGTGTGTTCCGCTCGCAGCCCCTTTTTTAATCGATAATCATACTCTATTTTTATATCTTAATAAAATCTAAATTGATTTAGATACAGTAGAAGCTCAATTATCCAAATCCTGATTAATTATTATTAAAACGTGGTCGCTTCGTGCGAAATGATAAGAAAATTTTGTTCTGCCCACTAACCACAAAGATTCGATATCATTTACTTATTAGCTTCGAATTACCCAAAAAATTAATTATTGGTTTGGGTTCATAGTTATTTCAGATAAAAGTAACATAATATTCATTGCAGAAGTTATAATAACCTGCTATCATTTTCAACAATATAATTGCAAATATCAACAAATAATTTTGCATGGATATGTACAATATAATTCACAGCGGGGTTTTGCCGTGAGTATTATTTATATGTAGTACGTAAGGTTAGCATCGAAGTCTCCCTCGACATCCTTAGTAAGGGAAATAGAATTTCTTATCCCAGTAGATTCCTTGTGACTTACAATATGTAAATATAACTACCCACGAACTTTTGTCATCTCATTTTCTATTGTACGTGCATACCTCAGAAGTTACATGGTACCTCATTTATAATATTAAATGGAATTTTTTGTGAAGCCGAATTGAATTTTATTAGAGTATAAAAATAAAATGAATTAATATTTTTTGTTCAGGATCAAAATACATAAACTGTGTTGTAATTTTTATTATACTAAGCTTAGTGGTAATAATGAACACTTTTATTAATACTTGAAACAAGCCAGTTTATAGAGGAAACTAAATCGCAACATATTTTTATGAAGGTTATCATTATTATCGGTCAATAAAAAGTTAATTTTGTTTATAATAAATTAGATTACCCCAGTTGTAATGAATGTGTCTATACAGGGTGTTACAAATTCGAGTAGTTGTATGGGGATCTCAAAAACCGTAAGAAATACGAATTTGTTTAAATTATTGGAAAGTTGCACATTTATGTGCCTAACAACATGCCGTTTAGAAAGTTTAAAAATTCTGAATATTTCCGGAGATATCCGAGAAAAACCGAAATAATAATTTTTCGTTTTTACTTTCTTACGTCTCTGTTTTCAGATTTATTTAAAAACTAATAACACACTTTTTTATGTTCTTTAAAACTGGGTAATCATTTTTTAGATATGATGTTTCGTATTTCAGGTCAATTTTTTTCAATACGGATCTAGACTTTTTTTATGTTTTTGTTGAAAACTGGTTTTTAGATGTATGACCCCATATCATTTTTAAAAAAAATTGCGTTTTGTAGTAAAGAAAGTGATGCTTTATTATTGTCCAATTTTTTTCTAGTGCGGTCTTGGATATTTTAATCAGAATTCATATGCCAAGACAAATTAACATAACTGTAAAACTCGGTTTGATAAACATATTCAGTCTAAATTTATTTAAACTTATTCTATAATTTTTTTTGCGTTACAATGTATTTGAACAAACAGCAAGGAAAATTCACCAAAACAACAACTAAAATTGAACTGAAATACCGAGAAACAATACCAACTATTAAAATTAAATTAATGATATTAAAAATAAACGCTCAGAAAGACTACTATTTGCATCAATACATTGATTTATTTTTCGTCTTATGCTTTTTATAGCTCTTTGAAGGTCCCTCCTGCCCAAAGAAGTCAATACATTTAAAGTGCACATTCTTAATTCTTCCACTGTATTAACTTGATTTTCATAAACTTTATCTTTCAATGTTTCCCACTGATTAAAATCTATGGACGATAAGTCAGGAGACCTTGCCAGCCAAGGTACTACACCTCTGTTTCCTATCCACCTTCCTGAAAATCCGATATTTAAGTACTCTGGAACTGTTCTGTTGTTATGTGGTGGTGCGCCATCTTGTTTAAACCAGAAATGAGGTAACCTCGCCAAAGGGGCATTCATTAGATATTTTTGAAACTCATTTCTAAGAAAATTAAGATATCTTTCTCCTCAAATATAAAAGGCCCTAAAATAGTATTTTCAAGGATCCCCCGCCCCAGAACATTAACACTAAATTTGATTTGGAGACGAATTTGTCTATTTTCTCGATGAGTTATTGTTATTAGATTTCTCAGTATTTCAGTCTAGTTCTAATTGTCGTTATTGTGAACTTTCCATTTTGTTTGTTCAAATACATTTTAACGCAAACAAATTAATTAAATAAGTTTAAGTAAACTTAAACTAAGTATGTTTATCAAACCGAGTACTACAGTTATGTTAATTTGTCTTAGCATACGAATCCTGATTAAAATATCCAGGACCATACTAGCAAAGAATTGGACGATAAAGAAACATCATTTTCTTTACTACAAAACGCAATCTTTTTAAAAAACTATATGGGATTATTCATATGAAAACCAGTTTTCATCAAATATGTAAAAGAAAATCCAGGTCTGTATTAAAAAAAATGGCCTAATGATGATACCTGAAATACGAAACGTTGTATTTAAAAAATGATTACACCGTTTTAAAATGTTATTAGGTACATAAATGCGCAACTTTGCATTAATTTAAACAAATTCGTATCTCTTACGGTTTTGGAGATCCCCATACAACTACTCAAGTTTGTAACACCCTGTATAATTAATAATTTTTTTTGAATTTTAATATTTCAGCAAGCGTCAGAAAAAACATTCAATCCAGGAAAAAATAAAAATGGTTTAATCTATGGACAATTATTACTGGTATACCTGCCTTAGTGTAGAAAGAACTTGCAAAGATGGAGTTACCTCAACATTTGGAGATAACAAAAAAAATACAGAGCTCTTTCTTTGAGAAGAAATGTGGTTTAGATAGTATTGAGTTGCTTAGCCACGTCAGACAAAATATCTTCGATTTTTAAAAATGTATCACAGTGTGTCTCTTCTCCAACTTGTAGTTCTTCCTTTTATTTTTATTTCTGTTATTTACTGTTCCAAGTTTTAAGTCTGGCACTTACCAAGTTCAGATAAGAATTTTCTCAGGAAAGAACTTTTATTTTTGGCGCTGCACTCGTTCAAACAACAGACTAAACGACACTTGATGGCTTTCAAAAGCAAACATTACATTTAAAGATTCTAATCCATGTCATCAAAATTAAACAACAGGGAAGGGACTGACGTCCAAACGTTCAATTTTGTGGCTATTGTCCTTTGTATTCAAAAACAGTCAAAATTAAAGTTTTGTTTCTTTCATACCTTGTGCTAGGAAAGTTGTTTAATTCTTACCAACAGGGGTCCTAAAGAGACCCCATCAAATTTCCACATTTTGCTTTGCAAAAAACTGTTTTAATGGTACTACTTGTAATTATCTAAGGGACGGAATACTAATGGAGTATTATAAAAAGACGCTGCATGCTTTATATATTTATCTACAGAGAATGTCAAAATAAATGTAATGTATGCAAATTTATCGGTCAAATCGTTGATGACGTAGATAATCAACAAGGGTTAGTGAATTATCATTTACTAATACTCCACTACATCAGTAAAGATTGATGTAGTAGGCAGTGGCGTATCTTCTACTTAGGGTCTCTGGCGAAAGGTTGTGAGAGGCTACCTCAGGCTTGCAAAACAGCCATCTTGAACTTCAGAACCAGTCCCATCGTGGATCAAACTAGTTATGGAAATTCCTGGGGATTCCTAAACGAACATAGGAGACACGGAGAACCGCTTGAAATTCTAGCATGGTCTATCGCGGAGGCCCACACGCAAAGCATGGGATCATTCCGGGCTGTCTACTAAACACGGGCCTTCTGAGGAACTCGAGGACCTCCTATTGCAACCCTCAAATGGAAAGCTTCCCTTCTTGAGCAAATTGAGAAAATTGCATCTTTGCTAGTACCCTAAAGGTTAAGAAACGGAAGGTTATAAGAAATACCGTATTTTTTGCAACCTTGAAATTTAGTTAGCTAAAAAAATTCTAATTAAAGGAAAAAAACAAAAAAACTATTATGATGACGCATTGGTTTAACCCCAAATTAAAATTATTAAAAAATAACCCCTTTGTGTGAACTTTTTTATAAAAAAAATTTAAAAAAAGACATTAAATTTTAATGTTTTTAACTAATTAACTCATCACGTTTACTTCAGGATGAGGTCAAGTAGCGCTACTGGACTTTTCCACACATCTGAAAATTAATCAAAACAAGCGAAAAAATATAAATCAATACCGCTCTCTTTATATAATTGACAAACCTAAATATAACAAAAGTAATTAAGGAGTTTCCCAAGAAAGTTTAATTTATTCAAAAGAATTAAACAAACCAAGCGGTTTTTGTATTAACTTCAAATTCAAGTTAGTCACCCAGCTTATTTCTCTTAATTGATCCAAGAAGACTATCTAAAAGTCTAAATATACGTATTAAAATTATAAAACGCAATTTTGGACTCATTAAACGGTGGAAAATTTGGAAGCAGTTGACCAGATGGATAATCATACGTCTCTTCTCAAGGGTTCATTAAATCGGCAAGCAGACAGGGCTCAATGTTGAGAAATTCCACTAGAAAAACTCCTAATTCATTGTTCTCCGGGGATCCATTTCTCAAACGACAGGTTAATTAATGCTGCCTTCAGAAGGCTAATTAGTGATTTCTCCAAAAGGATAATTAATACCTCCTCTGTAAAAACTAATGGGACGAAAAAATCGAATGTTGCATTAGAAAGGGTACATCAATAAAAAATTATCCTTATCCTAAGATTTAAGCCTTTTAAACACTAAAACTCGCGTCAAAGATGGCTACTGCGAGAACACAGCACAAAGCCTCTTTGCGTTCTCCTTCTCCTCGACAAGGTCGTTGTTGTTCAAGCAACATTCTTTCCAGACCAGACAATCAGATTCACAAATATATTTGAAAATAGGAAAAATTATACCCAGCGTCTCACTGTCAACAAGTTAGATTTAGTAAGAAAGAAATATTCGACTTGAAATTGATTAATAAATGAATCAGACTAAAGGAAATTATAAACTCGCCCCTTGTAACAGGAACTGATGAAATGACTGTTACAACCACAAGCTAGTCGTGATACTACAGAACTAGCCACTCTTGTGGAATAACATCCGGAGATCTCACTTGCAGGTAGTGAAAAACTTCTAAGAAAGGAGTGAAGCTGATTGACGATCTGGAACTTAAAGTAAACTACGCAACTAACTGAATGTTCGCATTCAGTATCTTAAGAAAAACTCCCTGGTTTCAGACTTTGTTAAAAATTTTGTCCCATGTCCAGAAGAATAATGCCGATCGATTCTCGATTTCTGTTGAAAGCGTCCATAACGTTCTCTATCACACGACGATATTGGTGAATATTATGTATTTGGTCCAGAAGCCAAACTATTCTCCTGGAGGAGGTGCCCCCCATCCAACGTTTGCTGAAGTTTTTTCAGCACGACACTTTCGATTATGTTTCTTACCATAGACAATATGCTGATCGGTCTGTAATTTTGTGGGTAAGACAGAGCCTTACAAAGCTTAGTTGTACTACTTCTTTGCAGTTTTGTAAACCAACGACAAGTCACCTTAAAAATGATAAGATTAACCAAAAGCTGTATATACTAAATGTTTAGAACTCTGTTGGTGGATTAATTACGACTTTAGTTAAATAATGTCTTAAAAATGGCTTTCAATAAATTCTGCCATACGACACTGAGTCACCAAAATCAGAATGTTAGAATCATAGATTAGAACGTGCTACCCGCAAACTTTTTTAACAATAAAAATTATTTTATTTTTTCCTAGAAAAATGAACGCCTATTATGTAACATTAATTTTAGGACTTAGAAGTTTGAAGATCCAATTAAATAATTGATATTAATGGTTTCTATTTGTTTGTTTAAATCTAAGCAAGCAATTTTATCATAACATATGTCGTTGACTCTTTTGCAAAACATTTTTGGGATACTAAATAACGTTGTTGGTAAGTATATAGATATTGTGCTCAGATCTTAGCTTCTGAGGAATCTCTCGTCTTATAAAATTTGCATTAGCCATAAGATTCAACGGCTTTTTGTTCATTTCGAAAACAATAATTTCTTATCGTTTTCAACCAAAGAATTTCTTTCGTAGATGTAAACCATGCTCAAATGAGATTTTTAACTAAGAAAGCAAAAATTGCCAGATCAATTTAAATGTGATGGAAAGAGGTGAGACTTTGCTTTCTAGGTGTAGCCTTTAAGGCGCTGCATTTGTGTCTGATGTATGTACAGCAATTTCTAAATGTTAATAAATAAAAAAGTTAGGCGAAATTAGATTTGAAATCCTTGCCAGCCAGTTTGTGTTTCCAAAATTTGATATGACACAACCTGTTCACCACTTCCCTCAACGTCGGGAAATTCCAAAAAGCAAATATGTCTTGGTAACATTCTTTTGTTACTGTAACAGTCTGGTTATGTTCCTCAAAAGGATAAGGCCTGATTACGAGGGCGGTTCAATAAGTACCCGTGTTAGAAATGAAGACACAATTTTTTTCAAAAATTTTTTTTTTATTTTTTAACATAGTCTCCTTTTAAAAATATACACTTCTCCCAACGTTCCTGCCATTTTTTTAACCCCTCCAAAGAATAGGATTTGTCGAACTCTCCAAAATACGCCTCTATCTCGGCGATGACTTCCTCGTTTGAGCTAAATTTTTTTCCCGCGAGCCATTTCTTCATGTTAGGAAACAAGAAAAAGTCGCATGGAGCCAGATCGGGTAAATACGGGGGGTGCGGCAGCAATTCATAACGCAATTCATGCAGTTTGGCGGCGACAACTCCGGATGAATGTGCTGGTGCGTTATCGTGGTGAAACAGCACCTTCTTTTTCGCCAAATGCGGCCGTGTCTCCTTCAATTTTTTGTCGAAGCTGTCTAATAACTCACTGTAGTATTGTCCAGTGATCGTTCTTCCTTTTCCTAAAAAATCCATGAGGATGACGCCGTTCGCATCCCAAAAAATCGTCGCCATGACCTTTCCGGCCGATGGAACCATCTTCGCCTTCTTTGGAGCAGATTCACCGAGAGAAATTCATTGTTTTGATTGTTGCTTAGTTTCTGGTGTGTAATGATGAATCCAGGTTTTATCAACGGTGACAACTCGACGCAAAAACTCCTTCGGATTTCGCTTAAATTGCTCCAAACACTGCTTCGAAATTAACAGCCGCATCCGCTTGTTGTCCACCGTTAGCAATCGCGGCACCCATCGCGCCGACAATTTTTTCATCCCCAACTTATCATGTAAAATATTAATTGCCGTTCCGGTCGACACACCTACGGCCTCTGCTACTTCACGCACTTTTGTTCGTCGATCAGCGAGAATCATGTCATGGACTTTTTGAATGATTTCCTCGGTAACCACGTCTGCCGGGCGTCCTGGTCGCTCCTCATCAAAAACGGATGTTCGCCCACGTTTAAATTCGTTGAACCAATATCTAACTGTGGTCATAGATGGCGAAGTGTCCCCATAAACAGCATCCAACTTTGCTTTTACCTCCTCGCATTTTTTCCCATCCGAAAACAGAAAGCGAATTACCGAACAATACTGCTCTTTTTCCATCTTAGCTAAAATCACGAAACACGTCTTACTCAAATGGCTGTAAAATCCAAACTAACCTATCAATCAGTCTGCAATTTGTTATACCTTCGTTTGATAGATGGCAGCACACGATGATAACACCAACTTCCCTCAGGAACACCTTCTGTCGTCAAACACGGGTACTTACTGAACCGCCCTCGTATAACGAAGGTTGATATCTCCCAGCCTACCGTTACCTTATTACTGGGTAGTGGTATCTCAAACGTATGTTCACGTTATTGCCAAGACCTGCAGTCGTCTCGAAAATGTCAAGGAAATTGCTCCACAATATTTAGCAGACATACAAAGCAAGAGACTGTTTCTTGGCCGAACACGTTGAACTCTGCTACACTGCCTGGCTTATCTGCTGGAGCTAAGAGAGTGATTATTGACATTATCAGTAGCATTAAACAGTTGAATATTGGGATTGTGTGAGGTTTACGCTCAAAAACCACTGAAAAAAAAAAGAAAATGCAAAGATGGCTCTTTCCATTCAGTGTGCGTTGTCAACTCTGCCAAGTTGAATTTACGTAGGTGATGTGATGTGATCTTGAAAGTGTGTATACAATTTGACAGTTTAGAGACTCTAATAAAGGAATACATACTATTTTGAAATTATAAGTATATAGAAATCCTGTGCATAGCTATAACCTTCGATCGTATTTTAAAAACACACATGTAAGTTTCCGTGTCCGTAACGTAAATAACACGCCCAAGATCATGATTACTTTTTTATGTCCGCTTGATGTCTTCTCGATTATTCAAAAATCTTCTTGTTTTTTACATAATTTACAGGTACCTTTGTGAAATTATAATAAAGTGATCCTTTTTATGCTAATTAAAGAAAATTTGCTGGTTAATTTAAAAAGTTTCTTTTATTTCCTTTATTTTCAGAAAATGTATTGTACTTTATTGAAGGGGAAGATGAAACAGGCGAATTCCACCGTGGGCGACCCATGGGAAGGTAGAGTCCAATCGGACTTATCAGCTTAGCTTCTTATAAAAATGCTAAAAAAATAATAAACAGCAAACTGTAGCGTGGGGTACCCGTGGGATAGAGCTACGAAGCGCCGAAGGAGGAAGTCTGAATAGCATAGCGTGTCAATGAATTCGCAACACATTGCATTAAATATTTGTGAAAATGGAAAACTTAGTATAATGTTGTTTCTATGTGCTTTTTGTGGAAAATTTGTAATGTATGATAATTAATTTATATTTTGTCAAAGTTTTTAGTGTGTACTAACTTATTTAGACATATAAGTCATGCTTCATGTATTATTTCTCGTCACACTAAGATATCTCCCCTTGTATCTCTATTGGTGCGCTGCTTTATGGTATTTTAAGTACTAGTATTATCCCATCATAATACAGTGTTACATGCCATAAAGATAAGTTCCTGTTTAAAATTCAACCCCGCTTTTCAAAATTGCTATATTATGTAAGTGTAATACAAACATAACTTCCTATAAACAAAATTCGTGAGTTAAATCAAGAAAGTTTAGGAAAAATTCCCAACATGGAACAACAAAAACAAGGACATAATGTGTTGACATAAAAAAGCTAACAATCAAATTCCGTCCAGCGCTTGCCTTACAACAAATATGTTTACTTTCTTTTAGGTTTGGAATTTTCTTTTTCCGTAAACGGTTCTTGTAACAAATACTTCTTAGTTAGAAATAAATCATATAGACAAAAGAACTTATATTTGTTTGTTTACCTTGTAAAGTTATTAACTTTTAGTAAGATAACTATTCGTTGTTCCAGATCACATCCTGGGGGAGCTAAGACGGAAAACACATCAAGACAGAAGCCCAGCCGTCAGGCAGGAGCTTCCCACAATTTTACCCCTTGTCGAAGGCCATGTGCACGCCGGTATACCGCTCATGTAAATCATGCACATATTGTATTATACACGTACTGATAATAAAATAGAACTGGCCATGCATTTTCAGTTGTAGTATTATTCACATTTAAATAACTGAAAATCATTAGCTTAGTTTAGAATTTTAATAAAACCCTTAAAAAAAGTAATAACCAAATTCTATTTGCTCTTTGATGTGTAACAGAAGTTTGAATGCCTATAATAACAAGCTTTCGATAAGTTTTATACAAAATAAAAAGTTCTTTGTATATAGAAATTTAGCTTTAAAACTTTTGAAAAGTATCTTCTATTCATTTTCTTCCTTAATTTCCAACAATTTATTTAAAATTTAACTGACTTGAGATTTATTATTCACAATCCATATTGTGCAAATTATTAATACTATCCACATAAGACGTATTCTTAAAAAATTATATTAATCTTTCTAAAAGTAGTAATTATAATTAATAGTACATAAAGGTCTTTAAAGGTATACGGCGATAATGCATAGTATTTGTTATATCTCGTCACTGATTTAACTCCTTCCTCCGTAATTAATCAACATGGGAAGCCCGAGATACATAAACGAATCATATGTACTCGATTTTTCATACAAGCAATTCCTCTTCTGTAGCTTTATTTCTTTTTGTATAATACGGTTTTAGTGAGCTTCTTGTCCAAAAACCAAGAAAAACTTCTTCTCCTCGCGGTGCCTATCTGTAGCAGACATTGATGACAACATGGTCATTTGTACTGTAACGTGCCACCCCTCGAATATACTACAAAAAGTCCCGAACAGTCTCGAACAAGCTGGTCGAATGTGCCGGAGAAATCTCGAACTATCCAGAGTTTTCCACCGTCGAATGTTCGAGAAAGAGCGCGAACTTTCTGGGCTCATCAAGAACCACGCGGAAACAAATATTAGGCTGCGTTGATCGAGCCGAAGCCAGTTCTACAGTTAATCAGCTAGTAGTTACAAACGAAATAAACGTTAATTAGTGATAAATAAATTCTTCTGTACATAATTAAATAAATAATTTAGTGTAAATAAATTCTGGAAATGAATTGTAATAAACTAAGTAAAAATAAATATTAAAAATAAATACACGTTTTTGTCAAAACGTAACAGTACTTTGCTGTCTACTACTATAAGCCGTCTTTTGGTTATTAATGTTTGTAGACGAAACATTTTCTATTCCTTTATAACTTTTGTTCTTCAAAGTTATGCTCCAAAGTTAACCATATAATAATTTTTGATAATATTCCCCACGTATTCTAATGTTTTCTTATTTAATTACTAACCTTTAAGTCTTTCAAATAATTTAATATAGACGCCAATCAAAGCCAGAGATCGTTGTCATGCTGTAGAATCACTTTTTCGTGCCTCTGCTCGTATTGTGGCCGTTTTTTGCGCAGTGCTCGGCTCAATCGCATCAATTGAAGTCGATACCGTTCCCCAGTAATGGTTTCGTTCGGTTTCAACAGTTTATAATAAATAACACCGACCTGGTCCCACCAAATACACAGCATAACCTCCAATTTAATGTCTTCGAAGATTTTTGGCCTTCCTTCACGCGGACGGTCGTCAACATCGAAATCACTGTCTTTGAAGCGACGAAACCAATCACGGCACGTTGTTTCACTTAGAGCAGCATCTCCGTAAACTTTTTAGAGCTCTCGATGCGCTTCAGCCACCGTTTTCTTCGAATGAAAGAAGAAAATCAACACTTCCCGCAAATGCCGATTATTTGGCACAAAATCAGACATTTTCACACAACCAAAAGTATATGACGCCAAAACAAAATCGCTATTGTGTCAAAACGGTTTGTTTACCACATGTCTAAGCTTGGTTCATGACGTTTTGGATATGTCAAAATCGACCAGCACCTACTGCTGGAGCCATCTATTGACAAACAGCGGGAACTTAGTTGCGCACCTGATATATATTGTTAAATTAGTTAATATTTAGTTTTCTTGGTGTTAGAATCGACAATCCCCTTCCAATTAAATAGTTCAAGGCTGATAGAATGCTAGAAGAAGAGAAGGTCGAAAAATCGCATAGCACTTACAACTTTGACCCATTTGGCGTGGCAGCAAGGTCAAGCCACAGTTAGTTTTCATGATCAATCCTTTCTCCGCTTTAATAGTGGACAGGACAGCGCTGTTCCGTTAGACCCTATTGCAAACCTTCCTAGGGTGTTCCGCATTCTGTACTTATTATCACAAACCATTCAAAAAAAGTTTGCCCGGATCGCTTGCTTACATGATAACATTATACTCAAAATCAAAGAGCTTTTTGATAGCATAGAAGTGTTGCACCACGATTACCAGCTGATCGAGGAGGAACCATTCAAGGTCGTACTATATCCTGCACTCAATTCCTACCAATGAAGTTAAAATAGTTTCTGTACACTGGATACGGCACAGCTTTAAGAAAAGTGCTATGTTTCTGGTTCTTATTTAATTGAACAAAGCCAGTTAGATAAAGAAGATTTTTCAATTAGAATCTTCACAAAGAAGGAGGTTGTCAGATCAATATCGTTGCTGCCATCATTTTAAACGTTTGCAGAAATGTTGTTGCACTCCACCCAAGTGCGTGAGACATGAGAGTTCTCATCACACCTACAATTGCGTAAACCCAGACAATTGTGCAGGACTGCATCAAGTGAACTACAATGGGTGGTCTAAACTATCCTCCCGTTTTTAATGCGTCGAAGGGCAACACGTCTATTCCAATTATAGTCATAGTCACCGACCCTGTCCTTAGGAGAGAAATCACGGCATTCAACCCTGCAGTAAACAATATTAATACTTACCATTAACTAGCCCAATTTGCTAGGAGGTTTCCACCTGAGGGTAAAGCTTTTTCTGGTGCTGACGAACTCTGGGCAAGTTTCCTGCCAAGCTGCCGGTCTAATAGAAATGCTGTTTACCATTTTCTGCTTCATCCAGGATTTCATAGACGCTTTGATAGCCTAGATGAGCCTTATAGCAGGAGACATCAGATAAAGAACTAGGAGTAAATGTAGATATTTCAAGAATCCATGGTTCATAAGGTTCGTTGTCCATCATTCACTAATGTTTGTCGACCTTCTAAAGTCTCAGCAAATTGGCAGAATATATCTTGACCAGAAATTTTCCTTTGATAGATTTTGCTATTTCATTATATTAACAGTTTTCAGAACTTTTTCAAACCATTACTGGCGATCACCTTACTTTATGTTGAGTGATCTATATCCTTTTTTGACCTTAGATCAAGTCACTTGGTTTCAGTGAGAGTTTAGATGCATTTCAATTCCTCTCGTTGTCGAAATTTCTCGATAATCCACAGAAAAGGATATAATTTGTCTTACCTAACATCAGTACATACTAATAGTATCTACTTTGGAGCAGATGGGTTTCAAGATTTCAAATGATTTTTCAGAGAATTTATAGAAAGTACATACCATCGTAATCGAGATTGTTTAGATCTAGTAGATAGATTTTTCTGATTGGTTTTTAACTGTGTTGCCAAATATTTATGCAAGTATCATTTTTAATTCAATAGACTCCAAGTGATTGAAAGATGGATCAGGCCATGCGAATATTTTGGCAAAGTACAAATTTTTAAATAATCTCAGTCAAAATATGAACAACTGCACTTACTTCTGTCGTGACACTGTTAGCTTCTTTTGCACAATTTTAAAGCGTATTTTGGAATTACATAAAGACCTCTTCTGCTGACGACAATAGCCTTGTCTGATTTGTATATGACACTAACATTCTTCTTTTCTTAGCCGTTATCTACCCTATGAGTATAGGCCTCTTCATACGTTTTTCATATCAGTCTATTTTGAGCGATTTCAACCCATTTTAGTCTTGTAGTTCGTTTAATGTCGACTACTCAACGCATCTGAGGACAACCTACGCCTCTGCGTTCTGCCCATGATCTCCATCTTATCATTTTGATGCTCCATTTACCTGTTTCTCTTGCCACGTGATCAGGCCACTGCCATTTCAACTTTGCTGCTCTTTCCACCACGTCTTACATGCCCGTTCTTTCTCTTAACTAAGTATTAATTTTGGGCCTTTTAGTGTCCCACCTAGAATTTTTCTCTCAATGGCTTTTTGATTAATTCTTAATTTATTGGTGATGGCTTTGGTAAGTACCCCATGTTTCAGCACCGTAGGTCGTCATTGGCAATATACACTGATTGTATAGGTCTCGTTAACGTTTTAGAGAAATGTGTATTTGAAATACGTCTTTTAGCTTTGCATAGGCTGCCCAGGTTAGTCATATTCTTTCATCGATTTCCATCTGTTGGTTTGCTTTCCCGATGGTAATGTTTTGCCCCAAGTACTTGTAGTCGTCTACCTTTCTTACAGCTTTGTTATCTGTTATTATTGATGCTGTGTTGTCTTCTTGATTTGTCTTCTTGATTTGTCATGTACTTTGTTTTACTTTTGTTTATTTCTAGACCAATCCTTTCTGAAGCTTGTTTTATATCTTTCATGTTAGCTCTTTTTTTAATTTGGCACCAAAGAGTGCAATATCGTCGGCAAACCTAAGGTTATGTAAGTATTCGCTCGATATATTGATTTCTCTTTCATTCCATTCGATTTCCTTGAGTGAATCTTCTAGAACCAGTGTAAATAATTTAGGTGATAAGTTGTCCCCCTGTCGCACCCCTCTTCCCAGCTCTATCTTTTCTGACTTTTTGTGCACTTCTATTGGTAAATGTTTTTAATTATATTGATGTAGCTACGGTCTATTCGGGCGTTCCATAAAGTTTTGGTCATTGCCTAAATTCCTACCGTGTCAAAGGCTTTTCTAAAATTTATGAAAGCCGCCCATAAAGATATTCTGCATTCTGTGGCTCTTTCTATCAACATTCTCATCGTCTGCAGGTGTTTCACTGTGCTATATCCCTTCCGAAATCCTGCCTGTTCGATCGGTTGGTAGAAGTCAAGCTTCAGTGTTAATATGTTTGTTATGATTTGAGAGAACAATTTATACAGTTGCGTTAGAGAACACTAGCATTATTATATTACAATCCGAAGATTCTAGAATCTTTCTGACATCTTTGAAATGCTGCTCAATACAATAATGTGCCAAAGACACTGGATGCAATCTCGAGCCCTTACTTTAAATTTTAAAGGCTTACCATTTCTATCTTAAAACTCAGTTTTATTTGTTGCAACTCAAGCATTGTTCTTTCTCTTCAATCCCTAAAAAGTATTTAGTGTATTGCATAAGAGCTAGGAAAGGAAATTGGGAGATATTTGAAATCAGTAATTCTCTTTTTCTAAACGACTTTGTGGTACCTAACTAGAATTATTAGTGTAAAAGAAAGTATTTGGTCATTTAGACTTTTGTTACCCACGTTTTTGAAATTTCCGTTGGCTTGCGATACAATTTCAATCTTATTTGAAAAGAACAAGTTTTTCTATAAAAGAAAAACTTATCCTATTATATTGAGAAAAGACAAACTAAAAGTCGTTTTACAAAGATAGAGGCAGTTTACCTTCAGAAATTAGCAATTCACTTAGCACATAATAGATAGTGCCATAAATAAGCTTAATTATTTTTATATAACCTTTGTTTGCTGAAAAAATCAATATAAAAAGGAAATTTTAATTCTTGATTTAAATTTAATGCATGACCTTAGAGCTATCAGTAGGTCTTATCAAGTCACTAACCTTAATCCAGTTGACTAAGAGTACAAAGCATGTATTTTGATTGCTCACGCTTTATCAAAAAACGCCCTCGAAATATCAGATTTGTTAAAAATTGACTTTTTATTAAACATGAAAGCTTATTTGAGTTTTTAAAAATAATTTATTTCCATATTTATGTAAATTCGGAGTTTAATTGGTTCAATCAGTTTTCGAAGCATTACTGGTGTTTTATTACGTTTAAATAAACACATAACCTTGTTAATAATGAATATTCATTAATTGCGGGATTATTTTAATTATTGGAAGATTTATATTGATTTAATTCTTGAGTTCTGTTCCTTCTAGTTATTTGTTGTAAGTACCGTAATGTATCGTAATTTCTATAAAAAAAAGAAGAAAAAGAATTACGTGCATTGAAATTTAATTCAACGACAAAATTATTCCAGGTTTTCAGTAGGTAGCCTTGGGGGTGAGTAAAGATTAATCATCAGAATTCACCAATTAAAAGAAAAAAAAAGAAACTTCTAACTTATATGCAACACAAATTTCCCTAAGAAACTTAAAAAAGTACTGTAAATTTAAACCTTCTTTCTTTCTTTTACTACTTTATCAAAAACTGGAGCAGAAGCTAGTCAAAAGACGTACAAGATGATAGTAGTGAAAATTAACAGAATTAAACAGAAAGGAAAGTTTATATCAAATCACGTACACATCCTGCATGATTCTAGAAAATTTCAATTTTCGTTTCCCTTTTCGATAGAGAACACTTCTTATTTCACATTGCGATTTCCCACAGTTGTCGAAATAAAAAAATTGCCTAGTTTCTTTCTTACGAACGTCAGTTATAAGAAAACTACAAAAACATGTTTTTATCAGCATCTTCAACGAAATTAAAAGAATGTTGAAGGTTATAAAATAGAAATGAGAACAAAAAACTAGAATAGCTAAGAAATACGTCTTTTAAATTTATTAAGAAACAAGTTAAAACTGTAAGTTTATATATTATAACGCTATTATAATGGCAGAAGGTCATATTATGTGAATTTTGCATTGATTTGAGATAATAAGGTTAGAAAAAACTGCACAATTTATAAGTTCGATATTGTTTTTATTTTTGTTTAAAAACAAAGCCAATTTTTACAATATCACTTTACTTATTATTGTAAACAAGAATAAAACAATTAAATTAACATGACTTACTTATTTAAAAGAAACTACACTTATGACATTATGTCACATTACTTAATAAACTCATCTCATCAATAAAGCAACATGCCTATAAAAACTTAAACAAAGAACCGACAGTAGGTAGAGCAGTATCTAAGATTCTAATATTCCTCTTCCTCATCCGACTTCAACACACAATCATTGACAGATTCGCCAGAACTATTTTTGTTGATCTTGAGCGACTTGTAAAAGTCGTGATAAATAGTGTAAATGTCACGTCGATTGCAAAGTGTTATCAAACTGTTCAATTTCTTTTCATCTATTTCTAATGGTTCTGAAAAATCTCATAAAATATCGTGTCTGCTAGTCAAGATATTAAACGTCAAAGGTCACGAAAATAGTTTTTTTTAATATCTCGTTTTCTATGGCTCGTATGTCGTTGAAGACTTTTACAAAACTTGTAGAGCATAAAATTCTCTACAAGATTGGTTCTATGCATTTTTCTGTATGACTAATCACTATCGAAATAGAGCGCGGAGAGTGGAAAGCGCGTATTCGTTTATAGGTTAACGCTATGTAAACTGCGGAGCCAGGTGCATAGTACACTTTGCGAAGTTATTTATATAATAAAATATTATTATTGTCATTAATAAAAAAACAAATTGTTTTTTATAAGAGAATATGTACAAAATAAAATTATATAAAAATTGTAGTTTATTAAACCTAAATATTGTAAATACATTACAACTAATAAATATAGAGAATAAACAACAAATTAAATACATTCGTTTCCGCACCACCGTTGAGGTAGAATGCAAGGCGCGTTTTTTTTGACATGGTATCCCCAATAGGCCTAATCCATGTTGTACTGATGTAATGCAATACACAACCTCCTAGTGAATGGCATCAGATGCTACTTGGTTCATCTCTGAATACCATCACCAGTAGGCACGCTTCTCAGTATTTTTCATCTTTGTCGACGTCCTCTTTGTCTGGTTGCCCAAATTCAATTTTCGGACGGTTATCGTCATTCTTGTTTTCCGTCACATTGAATTCAAAACCTCAAGCACCTCAGAAACAGATTCATCTTCTGTATCAAAATCACTTGATACTGATGAGACGTTGAGGCATGCTTGTCCGTGACACTGACCACAAACTTTGGAGCACTGCAACCCTAGCTTCCTACTACATCCACAGTTCACGCCACAATCTTTGCTGCAATTGCAGAAAATTCTATTCAATAGTTCGACCGGTGCTGGTGTATAAGAAGATGGAGCTTGTCACCATTGAACTAGATCAGGATAATGTAACATGCATTGAAAGTGTAAAATTTATGCGTGTAGTAAAAGAAAGACACATTTGAAGATGGGGAAAAGAGAACTGCTTGTAAATCAAACGTAAATGCTTTATGAGTTCTAGCTGATTTTGCTGATATTTTGTCATTCTCCTTCTCTTTTCTAGTCAAGTCTTTGTTCTTTAAATGCCCTTCCAAAATTTTTTCGTTTTTTTTTGTCTTCTGTTAGATTTTTATGTTTTTCACATACCCTTCATGCACCCTTTTCTGGATGATGAAAGCTTAGGTTATATTCCCTATTGAATATTTTGCTGTATGTCCCAAATTTGATATTACACTGTATATTTTCATGATTGCATCTTTCCTTAAACAGGTCAAACATTTTAGATATACTCAAATCTAAGCTCAAATATTGACGTTTTGTTCGTCTACGGTAGTAGTGGCTTTCTAAGCAAGGAAACGACTCAATGTAAGTTTTAATTCTTTGTCTATCTATTTCTGATAATTTATCATCACTAATAAAAAAATATAGTTCATCCACTTGTTCCTGTTTTGCCACGAAAACTCTTCTTTCACCTATGTCGAGCGTTCTTAAAAAGAACTCTTTACAAACTTTTTCTTTGGACCTGTTGTTAGATTGTTAAAATGATATATATATATGTATCATTTCTTTCCTTCTTATTGGCTGTAACAGCTCTCCTTCTTTTTACTGGGACATAATCAACAGTCTGGCAAATGAAATCCCTCTGTCTGGTGTATGAACCAAGTGACCAATAGTTACTGTTAATTGCTTGTTTCTCTTCTTGAGTAAATCTAGTATGGTATTGCAACTTACATTTTGAACAATCAATATCAGCCACTTTCCTTGCTGTTACTACCTTTTCATTTACATTCACGTATTTTTTCCCATAATTCTTAATTTCCTCCTTTTGATCTTCTTGTATCTATCACTGTTACGTTTCTGTTTTCTTGTACCTTTGGCGTTTTCTTTGTCTTCTGATGCATTTTCAGTGACGCCATCACCATGACTGCATCATTTCTAATACTGTTTTTCTATGCACTTTCAGCACTAGAGCTGTAATCTTCACTTAATCGTCTATGTAATCTGGATCCTCTACATCAGAATATATTTCTTCTCTAGAATCATTTTTATCCTAAATATTTTGTGGAATTATGGCATTTTGAGTTTCAAAGTAGTCTGAGTTCATAGTATTGTCTACATTGTTTTCTCTATTGGTGTTCTCATTGGTTAATGCTACATTCATAATGGTGTGTATTTTCAATATTATCAGTATCGTTTTGAGCCAATTTTGATGCATTTAGATAGATAAAAAAATTATGAAAATTATTCAGCTCGTTTATCATAACCTCAAATTACCCGCATAACAAAAATCGCCCGATTTAACTATGAAATGAAATTTCTAGTTTGTAATATATTACGTATCTGTGTTACAGGATTATTGTCAGACTTGAAATTGTCTTCATTGATATTAAAAGCCACTTAAAACCAATGAAATCAATCACTTAAACTTTTTAATATGAACAATACTAACGGCAAAATAAGAAGTGGCACAATTTTGTAAATTCGGTTTATGTTGGGAATGTTATACCTTAGTCCGTTATTTTTTTATAATGTAATGTCGTACGTGGTTACATACGACTTTATGTTCATTAAAATTGACATAACCAACAAATTCAATTTCACATGTAGCACATGCGATTGTTTGTCAGAATGCTCTTCCATTGCCCTGCATACATAATCGATCAATTTTGACATACGACATTTTACCGCAATCAATAATAAACTGAATGAGTATTTCATGAGCAACATAATACATGTGACGTTTTGCCACGTTAAAAGTGTTACAGTTATTCACATACTTATTTAAGTATTGGTTCGAAACTCGATTACGTTTCTAATAACATATACGCCGTTCTGTCATATTATAAAGTGGAGTTTCGAAAATATTCCCACGTAAATATGCATAAAATGCAAAAAATGTTACATACGACCTTTTGCCATTATGGTAGCAATAAACAATTAATAAGAATAAAAAATAAAAACAAAAACGATCACTTCACAATCATAAATTAACATTAAATAGCACCTCTAATATCTACTATATCCAATCGACACTTTCAGAAGGGATGTTTGGTTTTTGAACATGGCGGAGGCAATTACACAGGCCTGCGCTTTTTAAATTTTGAAAAATTGTATTCAATTTGATAGCTGATTATTATGTATTTTTGGGTGCTGAATCCAAATATGAACTCCATTTTTCTCCATCACGTAAGGATTTTTCACAAAAAGGCTTTAAATTTTTTTAAAAACTTATAAAAAACAATATTTATTTAACTTTTGAATTTATTTACAAGTGGTATGAAAAACAAAAGTATTTTAAAATATGATTAAATCTAATAAAAACACACAGTAAGATACTATTTATGTCCTTACAGACCTTATAAAATCTTTTTCGTTTTCTTTCCATGCTCCTTTTTGTGCTTTTTCTTCTATGGTGTCGCAGTGGGTCATCTTTCTTTAACATCCCACGGTGGTCAGCTATCATGCACACAATCCATCCTTCTTGGTATCTCTTCTCCATCTCTTTTATATCTTGGTGGAATCTTTCCCTGTTTCTTACTTACTGCACCAAGATTTTTGGGAAAATAGTTCTAGAAAATGCACCTTCCAACTCATGTTACAGCCTAAACTTTTGAATTTGTCTAACATATTTTGTACAATATCTTTATAATCTTCATCTTTTTTGTTGCCAAGAAACTTTGTAACTACATCCTTAAAGGCTTTCCACGCTTGTTTTTCTGCTTCATCCATTTCAGATTCAAACTTTTCATCTTTAATAAGCTTCCTTATATCCGGCCCATCAAAAACACCCTCCTTTATCTTTACTTCAGATAAACCTGGAAACTGACTGCAAAAATACTTGAAACCCTCTCCATCGTCTTTTAATGCCTTCACAAGCTGTTTCATTAGTCCTAGTTCAATATGTAATAAAGAAAGCAAAACTTTGCTTGGCTCTACTAAACTTTCTCTTTTAATGTTTTTCATACCAGGTTTTAAGGTTTGTCTTAATGGCCACAATTTTTTTCAATAGTGCTGCTTTCTGTCACGACTATCCCACTCACACAAAAAACAAGGATATTTGGTATAACCGCTTTGTTGTCCAAGTAACAAAGAAAGTACCTTTAAATCGCCACAAATTGTCCAACCTTGATCCTTGTAGCGAATGTTAATTAAAAGTAACTTAAGATTTTTGTAACCCACTGGTAAAGAAGCGTATTTATTCCCATTGTTCAGAAGAACTGCCTTAAGACTCCTTTTCGACGAATCAATGAACAGCCTCCATTTAGAAACATTGTAGTCAATGTGGAATTGTTCCATGAGTCCAGGTACATATTACAGAAAACTAGTGCATCTTCTTCGGAGAAATATTGGTAAAAATTAATAGCTAATATTTGTTTTTCCTTCAACCTTGAGCCTAAAAACTCATCAGAGTCTTTAGGAAGGGTTAAGTCCCTCGCCAAATCATTTATTTAATTAAAATTGCTCAAACAGTTTTGGCTCATCACTTTCAGTATCATAATCATCACTTCCATCATTCAGTTCATTAGCATAGGCCTGAGAAACCATTTCATCATCACTTACATTATCTAATTTATCTGTTCATAAAGGAACAGGTACTTCAAGTCCGTGAGGTACAGGACGCATCGCAGATCGAGGGTATGGGTACAAAATGTCCTTTCCGTTTTTTAAATTGAATCCCTGTATTACACGTGAACAAAAATAACAATCATCGCTATGACTGGTTGGTTCTCTCCAAACCATAGGCACTCTAAAGTGAAAAGACCGGTTTTGTCCTTGCGACCACTGGCGAAGCTCTTCAGCAGATATTGAACAAACCTTATGAGGAGCCCAAGGTTTGTCTTGGTCTTCTAATTTCACACCAAAATATGCGAAATATACTTTTTTTACAAGTTTTGTAATGTTTTTTTTGGTTGTTTTTTGATCGTAAAGTTTCCACAAATATAGCAAAAAGTCAGGCGCATTGCCACAGCCTCTTGATACCATTGGAATGTAATTTAATAGAAACTCGTAAAATATAAATCAAATTAATGAAGTTTTTACAAACTAATTGCACAAATGCACACCACAGTTGTAAAGAAGGTACTGAAGTAAATGGTGGTGGTGAGGAGGCAGACATGCAGTAACAGGAAAGATCAGACATGTATTGCATGAAAATGGTTGTATTTACAGTTGTGTGGTAAAATTATTTATGCTTTTAATTTCTTTATCATAATTCCACTATATTTATATTCAGAATATCAACTTCTTGGATCATCATAACTAAAAAAAATATGACTGTTTATTTAAATAACAGTTTTACAAAATGATCCTTTACAATAGGCAAAACCCATAGATAGAACAAAAAAACCACAATTTGTGAACAAACCTTACGTGATTGAATTTTTTAAATATTTTTCCCTTTTTCAGCGCCAAAATTTCTACTGAGATCACTAGATAGATTCCAGACAATTTGACTAACGCAGACCTGTGTTATTATTTTCTTGCACTGTTGAGGAGACGCACAGCCTATAACGACCACCAATATAGTCATGATTGATTGAACAAAAAGGTGAAAATATTAATACAAGTCATCAGTGATCCCAATGAAAAAAACTTCAAAATTGCTCTTTATTTTATTCCATGGAACTTGTCAAAAGTTTAGGCGAGATATTTCAAAGAATCCTAGACAAAAAACTGTAAGAACTCATGGCCACTTTTAACATCTTACTATTTCAATGTAAATTTTTCTTTGGCACTTCCATAAACGTTAATATGACTCTGGATCAACGTCTGAAAAAAATCCCGCTAAAACAAGAATTTTGCGCCACGACTTTCAATCAAGGCTTATTGAGTATTTGCTTTACAATAATCTATCGGAAAATGTCAGGGCGCTATTGAAGATTTTTCGGTTATGTGTGATGAAGCAAACAAAGTAACTTGATTAAACGTGATTAAATTCATGATGTATGTATGTTTTTAAATCTTGGAACTCCCTTTCGTAAATAGATCAACGTGCATTAAATTATTTCGACAGCCTTTTCTGTTTGATACCTAAATTCTAAATACTAACACACAGTATAAAAAATTGGCATAGACTGCATCGTGCTCTCTCGCTTTAATATAAAGCTGCAGAGTGTTATATATTAATTAGCCATGTTAAAAGATTATGAAAGGGCATGACTATAATAATTTGAAAGTCTTAAACTTACCAACTGATATTTATAATTTTAGACAATTCAATTTATTGCTTAGTGAGCTTCAGAAACTCTTTCTGAGAAATTTTAAAAGAAACATTAAGAAAAATAAAAATGTATCTTATAAAACTACGTACTATATCTATTTCTGTCTCACTTGTAATGCATTCAAATTGGCTCTCCTAATCAGACATTATTTTTAGAAACAAAACAAAAATAAAGTTTAGCACAGCGGTAACGTATCCAATTTCCTACAGGTTTCAGTAAAACATTAAATGTGGAAGTAGGAAAACCCTAATTTCCTATGGTTTACTTGTTAACGAACGAGACTGTCGATAACACTACAGCAACTTTTAGAAGTTCCCTAGGGTACGTAATAGAATTATTTATTTTGCACAATGTTTAGAAAAAAAAACACGTGAATGTAAATAAACTGAAGTAAACATGATTGAAATCTCTGAAACTAATTGAAAGAACAACCGTTAAATATTGATTATGCTACGCAAATTGAATCGATAGATAACAGCGATACGAAATTTTATTCTTAACAAAAATCAAAGTAAAATTAAAAATAAAAATTAATAAGCACAGGTTTAAGATTTAAATGTTTTAAAATGTTATTATAATAATTTAATTACCGTGACCCTTGAAAACGTTTTGCTTGTATTTTACAGACTTTCCTTCATAGACATTTGTCGCTTTAAACAGGCAACACACCCAGCTTAACGTAGTTTAGTTAAGTAAACTCACTTTAAGGAAACTTACAGGTATATGTTTGTTAGTTGTGCTTGAAGCTTTGATAAAACTTTTGATTCTATTGTTTGTTGGTTGTGAACATTTTATTATTAAATACCGTTTAAAGTTTTTAGGAATTTATGCTTGTGTAGTGTTTTGGTTTCATGACAAATGCCTCAACTCATCACTTTACGGTGAAACATTCCATTACACTACCACTGCTTCAGGTTTATGTGCACAGGGTTTTTCTAATAAAACACACCCGTAACTACAAACATTTGTTTTTTTTATTTTTGAGAGACAAGCTGTTGAACGCTTGCAACTACTATCAGGGCAGCTACAACACAAAAATGATAATGCAATTATGATATTACTATGTTCAAGCATTTGTTACGTTTGCCTATAGTGTTTAATATTTATCTATTTGAGTTGAAAAGTTCAGATTACTGGCTCTAAAAGAACAGATAACAAAGTTGATGCAATTATTACAAATCTAAAAATAAATCTTAAGCTCTACGGGCCATTGCGATAAAATATGTTCCTTTAGTATTTCTCACGAAGGTTAGCATAGCCTCTATCTGAGCTTAAATGTTATCGAGTTTGAAAAATTTAGTGCTAAAGTAATGGTGCTTTTTCAGTATTATTGGAATGCTATTACACAATTTTAATATTCATAATTTTGTGGGAAGGTTCATTTATTAAAAGCCTTGCCTGCCTACAACCTACTGTAACTATTTGTCAATTCACTTCGTAATCCCTAAAAAGTTTAGTCCGTGATGGATTTATCATATTTATTCGTAGTGGAGGCCCGATATAGATTCTGTCCAAAAGCATCCATCGTAGTCATAGTGTCTTGAAACCCATATTATAGTTACCAAGGTTTTCCTACCTAAAATGACAAAGGAATAGTAATATTTCAGTGTCAAATAAAATGTAATTATCAAGGCAGGCAAAACTGGACGATCTACTTGACTGTCAGTGCCTAGACTAATACGCTGATCTACGTATCGTCTACAAGGCAGAATGGCCAAAATTTCTGTCTTGAATACCTTAATATATTTAAAAACAGAACGAGAGTTACACTCTTGGTTTAGATTTATAGATCTCAATGACTTCCCCGGATTTCTTGCTTTATTACATGGCTGTAATCTCAGGTGGACCTCTAGGATAGTAGTAGGAGAGGTGCGAGTTGTTTCTGCGATGACTAAGCAAGACAGTTTCTGCACTTGTTGCTAAATTGCAGATTACCAACTAGGACTCTAGGGTTTACATCCCATGGCTTGCCCAACAGGAAGCAATCACTTTTTGGGACTACCTTAAAATGCGTTCTTTCCAGAACCATCTTTGGTTATATTCAGGTACTTGCCTGTTCTGATTTATGGTAATGTGATATTTCTTTTCTTAGTGAAGATAACCAGGCCACCTTTGTTAAGATTATAATAATTTTGTATAACGCCGAGAGCCTTTTAAACGTACTCACCAACAGTAACTATCAGTCTTGTCAGAAGACACCACAAGAGTGCAGAAAAAACTTCAAGTTGAACATTAGCCCTATAAATCTTTAATAAAAATATTACTGATTTTTCTTGCTTCTGCGCAAAATCTCCAAAACGAGGGACAACATTTAAATGAAATTTTCTTCATAGTAGTTACTACTATAGCCAGTCTACCACCTGACAATTTATTTATTTAGCAACCTCAACAAAATCAGGAGGGCTATTAGGTTTTTTGTGATTTCTCCAAGACAATGTATGATACAGTAATGAAATCTGTTTGCAGTTGTACCTGTCCATTAGAGCGGAAACCCTGAAATTTGAACTTTCTATGCTTTAAAAAGACATTAAGTTTTAGAGTAATTAGTAACAATATTTCCAAACAGAGTTACCCTCCGACGATACAACAAAGGATCTTTATGAACAAAGGCTGAAACAAAAACAATCAACGAAAACAGCATACTGGAAGAAGACAACGTTGAGACAGCATGGGTAAAACTTCGCGTAAACATAACGAAAGCAGCTAAAAAACCACTGGGCAAGCACAGAATTAACAAAAATGCCAAGAGAAACACCAAGCCTTGGTCTACACCAAAGATGAAAATTCTTGCAGAAGAAAAGAGAAAAGCGTACATACAATACAGAAGCAGTACTATCATCTACGAACAATACAAAAGAAAAAGAAACAGAGTGAACTCAGAAATTCAACGAATGAAACGAGCTTTTGAGAAAGGTTCTTATTGGATATGAAGCACGACCTGTATGGAGCCCAAAACAAGTGTGAAATATGCTCATAAACCGGAAAAAGCCTATCAACAAATTAGTTCACGTAGCCAAAATAACAATTGAAAGATGGGAAAACTATTTCCACAATTTTTACGACGACAGTGATACAGCAGAGATGGACGAAACAAATTAAACATAGGAAATTAAAAAAACAACCTCAACAAAATTAACGTTCACTAAAGAAAGCATGAAGATCAAGACTACAAAACGAAAAAATAGAAAAGCTCCCGGTACGGACAGTATTACTAATGAAATGCGTTCTTTACAGTACAGTACTCGAAACTATACCAATTTTCAAAAAATTATTGAGGAATAACTTTCCGTAAACTAAAATGACATCGGAAGAAGTGGCGCAAACAAAGGTTCAGACAGAACAGATCCATTACAGACGCTATATTTATAATCTGTCAATTAGTAGAAAAGTCAATTGAATATAACAGACCAGTGCTCATGTGCTTTATAGATCTCATACAAGCCTTCGACAAGGAGAAACTTAAAGATGTCATTACGATACTAAGCAAAAGGAAACTAGACCCCCAATACCACAGCGATCATTAGAGAAGTAAATAACAACAACCGCACTTTCATAAGAGTGGAGAAAACATTATCAAACAGGATACCTATCTCTACCGGCATAAGACAAGGCACAGTTTGGCCCGATTTTATTTAATCTCATTATGAATGAAATTATCAAGGAAGTTAAGACCACCGGCAGATAGATAGAATGGATAATAAGGAAATCAAACTAATATGCTAAACGGATGACGCAGTTTTATTATCGCAAGACGAAGATAATCTGCAAAGACTCCTAGACAGTTTAAAAAAAACAGACCGAAAATCTAATATGATCATGTCTGTCAATATGACACAATCCCTAACAATAGTTAAGTAACTCAGAAGATGCAAGCTAGCAGTCTATAACGAAAATGTAGAACAAGGCATGTCCTTTAATTATCCGAGAGTCCATATCACTAGTAACAGACATATAAAAGAGGAGGTACCAACTCAGATCACTAAAGCGGTAATACTTAGTATCGGGATTTTTCTTCTTCTTCTTAATCCTTTGGCCTATCTACCCTAATGCAGGTGTAAGGCACGAAGTGGAGTTGAGCTTCCCCCAACTTGACTCTTCCATATTCGTCTCCACCTCTTTCTATCTTGCACAACCTGGTTTATGTCTTCCCGTGCCACACCTCTCTTTATCACGGCCTTTATCACTTCTTCAAACCAAGCCTTACGTGATCTACCTCTATGTATCTTCCTCCTCACTTTTGCTTGAAATACTTGTTTAACTATTTTCTGTCTTCTATACGTTTCACACGTCCATTCCATCGTAGCTGACTTTCCTCTTGATTTTCTTCTAAAGATTTTTTCTTGACTTGACTTTGTTCATTTTTGTCTTATGTTCTATTTTTCTCACGAATCTCACCGCTGTTGTTGTTGGCTTGCTTTTCTGTCTCTCTGTCAAAGTGTGGGCGTCACTAGTTTGTTAAACACTTGTACTCGTATTTGTTTTGGTAGCTCCTTCTTTCCTAGGAATGAGTTTTTAATTCTACTGAAAAGTTTACCTCCCTTTGAGATTCGTGCAGTGATTTTATCATTCAGGCTTCCATCTTCAGAAATCGGGATTCTCACGTGACATAATATATGTAAAGAAACAAATACATGAGCACAAAAAGCAAAGCCAAAACTAAAAGCATTCTGAGAACGTCTGAAATGAGAACTTTAGAACCATTACAAAGTTATACGCTTAAAGACGGAAAACGAAACGAAGAAATCAGAGAGCTATGTGAAATCAAAGATGTGGTTAAGTTTGCCAGAAGTAAAGGAAGACTCCGGAGAGATCACGCCGAGAGAATATCGCCAAAATAATAACTCAAAAACCACTGTACAGCACTAGACCTTCAGGACGATCACCAGGAATTTGGCACGAGATTTGGATATTCCCATCACAAGAGTAAAAAAAATTGGAAAATTGCAGGATACTGTCCTAAACGAAGAAGAAGAGAATCTTGTAATACACGTATTGACATCGAGTTTTGAAGCATCTTTCATTATCCTAAGAAGTATTTATAAGAGTGATTTACAAATAGATAGCACAACTCATAAATCGGGCCAGGAAGAAAGGGAACAAAATTGAGATTGCTGCAAAAATGCTAAGGCAATAAATATCTCGATACATATCGAACTTACTACGTATATTCCTATTTTTGAAGCCAACCACCAGTACGCTGAAACAATTGAAATGAGTCGATTTGTTGAAAAGTAGCAGTGGACATTGTAGACTATAGATTCTTTCTAACCTGGACTATGGCGTTTTGAAAACAATGTCAAAAGGTGTGTAAAAAAACAAAGAAACAATATGCAAGCCTAGCTATAGGTAATCGTAGCCTAATCCACACTGTTTCGTCTTTTCTTTTATGTTACGGATTTTGTATGGTGTTTTTTCAAAAGTAAATCTCATGGATGTCGTAAGACAAGCTTCAATATTTGTTTTAAGTCTTATTAGCTATCTAGTAAATGTATAATACGTAACATAAATAGGGAAAGGAAATAACTGTTTCACTTGGAAAAGAAAAGTTGAGAGAACTGCAAAACAGCGTCGAAGCCAAATCGAAGCATGTACTCTATTTTCTGTTGTTTTACTTTCAATCAAATAGCAGTCTATCCTACCAGTTTAATTGTCTCAATTCTTCCTATTTAAAGTGGGTTGGTTTCATTCATGAAATAAACTCAACCAAAGGTATTCATGTTAAGGAAAGTCCACAATAAAAAATAAAAATAACTGAAAATCTTCTTCCTTTTTACACAATGTTCTGTTCTAATTATAGCTTTAGGGTTTCTAAAACAAATTAATTTTAAAAACTGTTGACTCGGACAGGATTCAAACCGGCATCCTCTATTTTTGCATAGAATGCCTTAACGTATTAGATCATCAGCCACGTAGTTTTATACGTATAAATTATAAACTTATTCATGTTTTCTCGTTTAGAGGAATAGACCAGATTTCTAACTTTTGGAAAGAATACTCCTGTTGATTATTATCATTATATTGACCCATAAAGTCTCTATTAAACTCCTAATTGAAAGTCAGTAACTATTCAGGTGGAAAATAAAAATTTCTAATTTTCCAAGGAACATAGTTAATTTAGATAATAGCTTTATTTAAAAAACGGAAAATCTAGTGATCCACAAAATCAGACAGCAAGGTCGGGTCTACTTTATTATTGACTCGTGAATTATTTTCTCGTTAATTAATCTACTTTAAAAATTCTCAACACTTCACTCGAAAATCTAATTACTTATATTCGACTTAACCTAAACCTTTTTCTGGTTATTTTTAAAGAATTTTTTCATATATAGGTCTAACAAACTGTGTAAAATATTAAAGAACGCGAAACAAAACCGCTTCTGCTGATGCTTCTAATTAAAACCCTTAAATAATAAAGAGTTTCCTCTTCCTTAACAATTACGGAAATAATTTTCATGCAACAGCTTATTCATTACGAATTAATAATAAAACCGTTCGAACACATTTTGTTTTATCGTAAATTTCTCTCTGCCCTGTTCGAAGTTATTTTAAGGAAAAACATTCATTTTCTCCCTTAAAATTCTTCTCGAGGGTGCACTTTTATCCTGCCAGAACCTTTTTGCTAGTGATATATGATCCGAATATGGAAATTAAAGATCAAAATTTAGATGACATAAAACGTACAGACATCTAACATCTGTTAGTTCATGAATAATCAAAAACTATCTACTATAAGTGGTTTACTTATATTTAAATATGCATTAAACAAACTTAAGTCTCACGGTATGTACATGTGTATTATATATAAATTCACAAATGAACAAGAACAAGCAGAGCAAAGTAAATAAGGTTTGCGTTTAATTGTGCTGGAAATGGGGTGTTTAATATATTTAGTGCCTCTTTAATTAACCTGTTTTATTTTTAATATCCAATTATAAATGAAAGGAAATTTTGATTACATTAGCATGGTTGATCGGTCACGTTTCATGTAACATTCTTGAATCTATTGATGCTGAGGGGTTTTCTCAAGCATGTGGAATGTAATTATAACTCGTTTAATGTAAGAGATGTAATATGTCTATGTCAGTGTTTTCCAACCATTAATTCTTTTACAATAGAGCAATTGTCTCAACATTTTGCCCGAGAAATGAGTCATTCTTCTGTTCAAAATAAGCAAACTGCACAAATGAAGGGTTTCATTTGAATTATTCTGAATAAAGCAATTTATATAACCCTGCCTGGAGCCAAAATATGCTCTTTAACAGGGGTGGTCGCTGGTTCCGCTACATGCATGTGGCATTTATATTACATATAACAATTTATTCGAAATATGAACAAACATGACTCGAAATTTTAAGTTGCCTTAAAGACAAAGCATAGCCTAAGCAAATACAATATAGTATGTTGTTAAATATTTAATAAAAACGTACATTTCATTGAAATTTAGGTAGTAAAGATAATTAAATGTTGACTTTATTGTTAACTTAATGTTACTTATTGTATAAATGCTTTTTTAAAAAGCCTAGAAAAGCTTTTGTCATATTATTATAGTCCGGTCGAGTTAGAGAAAATTATTGTCTTTCAGAAAAAGTATACTCTCAATAGGCAAAAGAAACATTGGCCGCCCGACGAAAACTTAAAGCGTTTAGCGCTATGGTTAACAAACAAAATCCTTCTGTTGAAGCAAAAATCTGTTAATAAAGCCTAAAAGATGGTTTGGCGTTTAGTGTCTTGGAGAGTCCCGTTGTGGTAAAATGGTAGTTTGCGAGATCTAAAAAATATGTATGCCAAAATAGGCCATATTTAGCACTTTGACCAGCTCGTCTTCCAAACTAAAGTTTCAGTGCGACACTTCAAATTTCACAAAAATGTTCAAACTTCTCCGTATCGCATGATATTCTATTGAATAGCCGGAAAGTCGTATCGACACTAAACCCTTTTTGTTATGTAGGCTAAAGTATAGGCTTTAATATAAATGTAATTCGAGTGCAGTACAATTTCTGTTTAACTATTTTAATAAAATTGATACAGTGTATGTTCGACGTTTATAGCGCCGTTGTTTGGTACTTTATTGAAACGGTTTACACTAGCTTTTTATTTATATAGAGGTTTTAATCCCAAAACTCCAATCTTCAGAGCAAAGAAAATCAAAACTATTGAAAACACGATCGCCATATCAAAAGCAAAGTACGATAGGTGGGAAAGATACATACTTCGGTATAAGTTTGGAGCTTAGTGGTCCAATCTCTCTACTATTCCCCTCGGAACGCTTATTCATCGGTTATCAGTCGTAAAACAGGTACCAATCTATGCCCTAAGACGTCCCGCGCTCTTCCTCCCACTTGGGCAAAACTTGAATGAAGAGAAAAAAATTAATGCATCCGATTTTAAAACATTCGAAGTCTTCTTCTTGGGCACAGGCTTTAATCTATGGTAGCAACTACAGAAGTCTAATACACAAGTTACAGCTAGCAATATGGGTTGCACGATTTTTTGAAATAACTTTTTTGATTTTAAGTTTTGTATATGGTGCGGTCACCTATCTTTTCATTGTGATTTTCTCCACATGTTTAATATATTATTTTAAGTAAACGTTCGTTTTTTTAAAATTTATACTATATTTTTCAACCTGGGGTCCGCCTAGACCCCAATTCGTCTTTTACGGTATACAAAATGTGTCCTAATTATTTCCAATCAAGCAGGGGAGTTCCCCAGTAAAGTCTGTAGCTTCCTGTTTTTTATTTTACTAAACGTATTTCAAATTTCTTTCGTAGGTCGGAGATTTCCCGTGCTATGATATTGAGGGTGAATGTGCAAAATACACTAAGGTTTTGCAAGTTGCTCGTACTGTACGCTTAAAGATGAGTTCCGTGACACGTTTTGATAATAGTAAGCCCCTTATAGATGAGGAACTGCTATATTTCCTTGAGAACGATTTTAAAAATAGGAAGTGATATAAAAAAAGTCGATGTCGTGTCTGAAGTAGATCAAGAAGATGATGTATTGTCGCCAATCCGGAGACGTGTGCCGAGGTTGAAGACATTGCAGAATCCAGCAGTCACGCTGAATGTTTTTTACAGTATTTGGCAAAAGATGGAAGCAAATGGTTTAAAATACCACAAGGCGTACAAGCTAAATTACCAAACGCCAACATTAGGAAAACGGAACTCGGACATACATCTTTAATGTCTAGACAATTGATACCTCAAGTACGAGCAACAAATTGCTAATATTCTGTCATGGGGTCCGACTGGAATCCGGTTTGACTGTTACGTAATTTTACAAGGCCCGTCCGTTGAAGGTTAGAAGAGAAATTATTTCCATGACGTCAGTAGTAACAAACACACAAAAACAATTTTCAATCTAGACGATCATTTTGGTTAAGGTGTTTATATTTAGTTCCCGTATTGAACTAGTCTCAGTTCAAATACTGACCGCTTATAAAGTAAGAAAATCCTTTATTCAGTAACCTAAAGAGAATTTTTAATTGTACTTAATGAGTTTCTATTTTTAACAGGAACTTTTGTTATTATATCGTCAAACATAACATCACTGAAATTTAGTTCGTTAGGAAATGTGAATTTGTTGTTTATACCCTTTCTTAAAAAGTCACAGAATATTCATCTCCACTCAATATCTTCTTGGCTCGCCCCACAAAATGTTTTATATTCTTCTTTGTAACTACAAAGTCTCCAAGTTTTATTTCGCTGCTCTCATCTCCTACGTCAAACTCCACATCACTTTCTCTAGGTTCTTGACATAATTCTTTTTCATGTACCTCATCTTCATCTGATCTTTCACCCTGTATCTTTTTCTGTTTGGTTGCTTTATTAAGATTTCTCTTTATGTTTATGGCTGCTATTTTCCTTCTCTTCTCTTCGTATTTTGTTTCCAATGCATCCTTCTCCAAAGATTCTGTTAAAATTCTTGATATCTTCTTCTTCCTATTCATTCTTTTTTGTTGTGCTTTGGGAAACGGTCTTATCATTTCCCAATATTATTAGGATGGCAGATGATGATGTGGAAGGTAAGTCAGTAGCCTCTAAAGAATCTTCGATTTTATTTGACTTTTCCCGGACAGAATATTGACTTTTTGCAATGCTATCATCATCCGTCTTAAGCATATCAGTAACTATGAGCTGACAAAGTCAGGTTTAGAATAAATGTTTCGGGTCATAGAAAATACTCCCGCCTTTTTAAATCCTGCTGTTATATTTTGTGTGTTGAATGTTGTAAAGGCCTCAGCACTACATAAATGCTGCTAGTTGTTTGATTGTTATAGTTTTACCTGAGTTATTAACCAACCAGTTATTGAAGGTCACTTTGCACTTAGATTTAAAAGGTTCGAAAACGCTTATGTCAAGTGGTTGGAGGCGATGGATGAAATGAAGGAGCAAGGTAAGGAGTTTTATTTCATGATCTCTGCAATATAAAATTAAATCTAAAGAAATATGTGAATCATGGTTGTCAAGCAATATCAATATTCTGTTTTCTTTTGATGCTCTGTAATATGATTTTCTACGTATGCTTTACGACTTCCAGAAAACGTTCCTTTGTCATCCAACCACTGAGAATAGTTAGTGCAATGTTGCCAGGGAGTGAAACATTTAAAAATTTTTCTTTATAACGTATCTTCGGAAAGATACACACTGGAGAAAATGCTTATCCAGAAGCTGTATCCATACCAACAAGTGTAACTTGTTTTCCTCTTTCACCTGAAACAGTCTGACTTACTTGCTTGCATCCTTTTGGCACTGCCAGAACAGTAATGATGCCACTTTCATCTACATTAATTATTTTAGCGGAAGTACAATTGTATTTTAGTTGAATCCTTTCTAAATTATCGAAGGACATATTGATATTTCTAGCCAAACTCATTGGTTCAGGTTTACGAAGGCTAAGATCAGATGCCTTTTTATAAATCCCTTCATCCAGACTCCTGCTGCAATTGATAAAACCGTGAAATAGACAGATTAACAATTATTGTAGTCAACAACCTTAATTACGATCTAACTAATTATAAGGAAAAATTTTTTAAGTCATTCTTATACATTAAAGGCTAAAAGAGGTAGATGTGGACACCGTCCACATGTACTACAGACAGTAAGTCCACATGTGTTTCACGTGTGAAATTGTTGAAAGTCAGAAACTGGGCAATCTGGGGTGAGCTTACGAGATGAGAATAATATTGAAAGTAAGTGTTATACTTCTAATTGCACGTAAAAGATGCAAAAGGCAAATTTAAAGTCAAAGATTAGGTAAACATATTAACTTAACGAATTCAATGTTTCTTACCTTGATACAAAGCGAACCAACGAATTACACAGACACCTTCAACTGCCTTTATTCATGGGAATATCGTTTCGTTTACATCTAAGACCTGTTTGACACTATGAAGAATTCTCTGATACATTTCATAGAAATTACTTTTTAAAAAACTTTTGATCGTTGCAAGCGGAGTTTACATAGAAATTTTTATAGAAATTTCGTTGAGCAAAAAATTTTTAAAGCATGTTCTAAAAAACAGAAATTTTGTGCGAGAAAATGCTAACGGAACTCATGCGCACATCAAAATCAGCTGAGACAAGGTGGACAAAAGGTTAAACAAAGTAAGTGTGTAAAAATCCCTAAAAATTTTATAGAAAATTTTGTACAAGTTACATACAGAGCAGGCTGCAACAATAGACCAAAAATCTTTTACAGAAATTTAGCAAACATTTCTTTCTAAATTCTTATAAAATTATCCATACAGATCTAACTACAAGTTCCTATACAATACATGGACTAGAACTAGAATCCCGTAGATCATAAGCGGGAGATTTGAATGAGCCACATCTATCTCATGTCCGCATCTCTCCCCTTTCGCCTACTGATTGATGAGAATGAGTATGAACATGACAAGTTCCCTGTATTTGCCGCCCCCCTGAACGTGCCGCCCGCCCGCTTACAGCGGGCCTGTGCATGTATATGTTTTTGACGGTTACAGTGAACGATTATTTGTTCTCTGCTTAGCTAAGTCAGCACTCAATATTTCTAAAGGTGTTTCTACCATTACTCTGCCCTGTCTTAATTTTATTATACCGTTCCTCTGCTTTTAGTGCTGTCTGTATCTCCATGCAGTAGTTCAACTACATTCTGAGGCTTTAGGAAATCTAGATACTAAGTGAATATTTTGTCTATTTCTCGTTTGGCATGGGTATTAAATTCTTTACTGCTTTATATTCTTCTGTTGTGGTTAACCAGTATTATGAAGTTTCGGAGGCAATCCAAAATTAGTTTGAATCTAATCTCGTAGTTTGCCAGTGCTGTTATGAAAGCCTAACTATTTTGTAGACATTTACTCACCTCAAATAGCAAATTGAAGACAATGATATTGTACGTGCCGATAGGCGTGGAAATTAAAAATTATTCGGTAGTTAATAGGATGTTGTTTAGAAGATTCTTCACAACTTGAAGAAAATGGAACATGTGACGAGCCAGTGCTCAAAGGTATGCACAAGTCCCGTCCAGACCAATGGTAGATGTTAAATCCCGTAGCTCATGCCGCAGATGGGGTGGATTCCCAAATAAACTTGGCTAATCTCTTACAAAGAGAAGCTCACCGTTTTCTAAAACTCTTATTAAACTAATAGATGGTCGTAAAAGAGGGCGCCAGCAGTCGTAGATCGAAGGGTTCTGATGGTCGGTCACGCGACTACTCGTGAATCCGACACCCTGTATATTGGCCTCTTACGAAACCTCACCCTGTGTGTAACTTACCTCGTGGAAGCTATATTAAAACTCGCTCAATACACAAAATAAACACTGTATAAGCACTTGATTTGTTTTACTTAATTTTGCTAAGGAAGTCCACTAAAGACTTCCTTCTTTTAAAACGATACAAGAGAGAAATGCCAATTCAATATTTACTTCTCTCTTGAGCAAAGATATCTAGTCTATAATTGAAATTTGGAATATACACTACGTGCTTTTTGATAGCCAAAAGAACAAAATAATGAAATTAAGCTACTTCGCCTGGACCAGAGATCCACTTACAAAATCAAAAATACAAGAAGTCGACCTTACTTACGTTTATTAAAACAATAATGATAATAACAAAAATGAGTCAAACACACCCAAACAAAAATACAAAAACAATAACAAAATAACACTACAAAAGAATATCAATAAGAGGCATAAATTAATTTCTGTTTGGAGAACAGAGTCGATAAAATAATAAAAAAAAAACAGAAACAAACTATAAGAAAAACAAATTATTACAATAAACAAAGCGAAACGATTCTGTTACGATAAAATTTTAAAATAGAACACAAAAGATCAAAATTCAAATATTAATTAATCCGACTAAGGTAAACTTGACCATAAATTGTTAAATATTGACAACTGAACATTACATTTAAGAACAAAGAAATGATTGCCAAGTTAGTACTTTTGTTGCAACAATTTATCGAACACCAGCTAAAATTACCTGGGAACGTTCCTGTTACAAATTAGTTAAAAAGTTACTTGTAAAAATTATGATTCAATAAAACAATACGAAACTGATCCTGTCTAAGCAAAGTTTTCGTATAAAATATTTCACAAAGTTCGACGTTCTCCTAGTCTTTAAACATTAAAATTCATATAATAAAACATAGCAGGTTTTCTTTCTTACTCATACAGGAATTCTTTCTTCCAGAAGGTATGTGCAGACCTCTGTTTTCCGACGAAAGGCAGATAGATCCAATAATTGAGAAAACTTTAATTTCGAAGAACAACCACTTATTTTACGTTAATCGCAAAACAAAACATAAGAACAAAATCCAGGCGTTTACACACGATTTTATAGACGAAAATCACTGAGTCTCAAGCACTATTAAAATTTTGCGGAGCTTCCAAAATGTAGTATACACACAGATGCTACACCAACGGGGCCAAAATGGTTGCGTTCCTACCCTCTACAATTTCTGCTTCCTGGAGGACACCAGCGTAATTATATTTGGGTTATACATTCCCCACGATAACGAAATTTATAAGCCTTGCTGTTGGCAAACAAACCACTTTCTTTCGCGACTATTGCGCGTCTCTGACACGAAGAAATTGCGATTTCTCCAATCCGATTTTTGTTTTTTCTAAGAGGGTCGCTTCACTTAATTTGCTTTGAATCCAATTAGGGGATGTAGAGGTAAACGTCGAAAATTACCACACGTTGGTTCAAGTCAACAGCTATCCACGTAATGCCTAACCTCTGCATTTTTTTGTTACGCAGTTCGTACTTACGGAAGTGGGGTTAAAATGTCGGATATACACCCTAACAGATTAAGACATTAATACTCTTTATGCGACAATGGAAAATTGTACTTGTAGATTCGCTAGTTTAAATTTGACTTCCCCGAGACTGTGTGACTGCAATATTGCAACTAATGATTCTGGGAATTTGATATTGGAAATCAACGAAAGACACGTCTACTGGAGTCTAGGTGTCGAGACCACAAAGATAATAATTCTTTAAAATAACATTACAAACATATTACTAAGAGAGTTAACTTAATTTTGAGTCTCTATGGCAATAGTCCCAGAGTAGTTTCTGTTCTGAATAGAAGGTACAGTTTTAGGTTTCCTTCTGTAAGCATTTAATGGATAGTTGTGTAAGAAATAGGAAAAATTTCTTAAAAGAGAAATATTGTTTTCTTTGTTGATACACATCATATAGACTAATAGATATTTTTTGAGAGTAATCCGCTATGCGTTCACCGCTACCGAATAATTCTTTCAGTAATGTCTCCACCACCATAAAAAGGTATCACATCAATATCAAGAACTAACTTGCTTCGAAACATTAATATTTCACAGTTTCCTTTTTATAATACTAGCTAAAAATCTTTCGATTTTCGTTTGAGCTTTTGTTATTTCCCCAACGGTTGAAGTACTAGATAATCCTATTCATCGATTTGTCACCGTAAAGTTTTTATGCGGTTTTTTTTAATAAACCAAAATAATCCAGACTCCTGTTGGACTTACCATACTTTCATATTCCAAACTAAATAGATATATAAAGATTGCGTATATTTATTTATCTGTCTCGAGCGCTTTCTAAACAAAACAACTTATTATTGTTTTCCTTGGGACATAATTCTAGTTTAAAAAAAGTTTTATGGCACGACAAATTTGGTAGAAATAAATATCATTTGGTGCCGTGCTGTAATAATTTCCAAGACTCAAAGCAATTTCTAATAAAAAACGTAAGCGTAAATTATGTCAATACAATTTTTCCAGTAATTAATTGTCTAGTCCTTGACATTTAACTATTTAATTTTTTAAACATTTTCTATTTCGGGAAAAATATTACTCAATTTGGTTGTCTACTGCCTAAATATTAGATGAATGCACCTCCAGTTTAATAAATCACTGAAACTAAATAGCAGTTATTACTTTAACTTGATTATTTTATAATACAACAAATGCCACGATAAATTTAGTAATTACATACTTACGTGTACATAACTGTTTTTTTTGTTCAAACAGGTCATTCTCCTTTTGGCTCAAATTAGCAAATTTGCATTTTAGAATATTAATAAGGAAAGAAAATTAATGCATGAATAATTAAATGCAATTGGTACGGACTGTCGTGTATTTCGTTTTGTATAAAAAAAATCAAAGGCAAATATTTGATGTGGTATTTGAACCGAGAATGGGCGTCGTGTCGCTGTAACGGAAACCTAGATGCATTACATTTTTCATTTTGTCAGAAGTTACAGGAGCTTTTTTATCTGAATGCGTGGTTTATAAAATCTTTTAGCGTAAACGATTTTTGTGTCTGGACGGGAAATTGTTTTAAAACGTTTGGACGCTAGAGACTAAACGAAAACGACAAATTATCTACCTTTTTTTTATTTATTGCTTTGGTTTTCCAATTTAAAAGTAAAAATTACCTTCTCTGGAACTGATTTGGTATTGATGTGCAAATTATTTAGTAAGTAGTTTATATGTAGATACAAGAAGCGATTGTAGTGACCAACATTTACATAACTAATTGGATAGATTGAATACATAAATAACAACTTATGTATTTGTTTGGGTGTTTTATGTACGGAAAATCGATGTAGTTCTCCAAACTGAAATTTTTTCCTTAAGGATTTCAAATGTAACAGTTTTTCGGTTTAATTATTATTATCTGTAAATATTTTCTTTTGTCTATTTCTAATAATAAAATCTTTACATACATATCAATGGCTTCAAAGCTTCCTGTATTCATTGTTGTGGAAATATTTCCTATGCGATAAAACTAGAATTTTACAGGAGAAATAAAAAACATCACAGCTTTAATGTAGGGCCCTGGAAATTGCTCAGCATTTAAAATTCTAACCTAGGCTGCCTCTAAAACTCACTGGGAAAAAGAAAAAAAAAGATCACATTCCAAAATAAACAAAATTTTATTAAAAAACAAAATTGCTACACGTGGGAGGTTTTAACAGATGCACATAAAAGATTTTGTCACTTTGGAGATTTTCATTAAACCAAAGAGAAGCAACAATAATGATAAAAGTAATGTAATACACAATTTCCAAGGGTCAAGCAAGATGATACTTAAGGTTGTTTAGGTTGTAGTCGTACATGAGTAATGTTCCATACCGCTTTCTACGACAAGTATTACTATTACATCATTATTTTTGCTCCTCTTTGGCTATAACAACAAAATAGTTTTAGGATTGCTTTCCTTTAGTGGTGTTATTATCCTTTTGGAAAGGTAGATTATTGTAGAGGTATGGTGACCCTTAGCTATTACATTTTTAAGTTCCTGTAGGGACTTCCATTTTGATTAAGCTATCGGTATAGGGCGAGAATACACGACTTCAAGAAGGACATGGCCTGTACGTTTTTGCTGTCTTTGTGGTAAAAATTGAAATGCATCAGTATGTCGTAATTTAAACAAAAGAATGAATATTAAATGGAACATTTACAAAATTCTTAAAGAATGTGTAATCCACAACTTTAATATGGTATGGTTGTTTTGGCCGTGCATTTCTCATTTGGGCTATATGGTCACTAGGAGCATTAATAGGAGGAATAAAATATTTTTCCAATGTGGCATGTATACTGTCGCACTCCATCATTGTATGTCCCTTCTCGAGAAACAGCTGCTGAATTAAAATATTTTTAAAGGGCTAAATTACTTAAGACACTAGCTAGTATTCGGTTACTATTTTGATAATTACAGCCATCAGAAATTAAGGTAAATTGTTTGTAGGAATCCGATTGTGACATTAAAAAATCTATTATGCACGTTGTAAATTCGTTTGAGAGCACTCCACCATTAACTTCATGCCAGAAATATAAAAAAACGTCTTTATTATTTAAAACATAAATTGTGAAATTATTGAGCCGAAGTTTTTGCTTATATAACATTGTGGAAGCTTCGGTCTTAGGACTCAGTAATACACTCTGAGGATCCATAGTAATCACTAAGTGCGATTCACTAGCATCTGATTTAGCTTTGGTTTTAGCCTCTCTAGCTTTATTTTTCATTACAATGTGCTTATAATACTCCTCAGCAGTTATAGTTTTTACCTCATATCCACAACACACGTCACATTGGTTCTTGCGCGGTTTGTGAATCTTTATACGTTTGTTCTCTAATACTTCTTGATACAGCCTTTACTTCTTTTTGTCCACACCATTCTTCGTATACCTTGTGCATATGTGATATCGATCTAAATACTGATTCCACACAAGTACAGCTGCTAGAGCTTCTGCAATAGTGACTTGGTACTTTAGGTAGTAACTCCAACCATTCTAACACATTTTCAGTCATTTCGTTGTGTACCTTTTGTTTTATACCTTTCATTTTACTCTGACGTCTTGGGATTTTCGCTGGTGGCTGCGGGTTGTCTTCATCATTACTATTTCTCTCTGAGCCATCACTACTTGTAAATCCATCTTCTTTGTCTTTTTTAACCCGTCTTTTAAATGTGTCTTCCCCTAGACTTAGAGTATTAATAAAAAACAATCTACATTCTCTCAACTTTTCACCATCCCTTCTCGGTAAAAAAATATCCTAACCTTCATTTTTCTTAGACTACTTTTGTTCTAATTTCTTTCTTCTTCTACGGATCTTTCTTGTATTTACTAAACCCTGAACAAATGCTCTCTTTTCTAACCAAGAACTAAAATTCCAAAACTTTTTAAATGCCGCTTCTCTTTCGTCTTCGGAAAATAACCCACAAAAAAATGATCTTTCGGATGTTTTAACCGTACTGGTATGAATACAGCGTTGCTTAAGGGATTTTGCCACTTTGTTACAATTTTGTACTACTTTACAAGACTGTGCTTTTTTGTGTTATTAGTAGTACTTGAAAGTTTAGTAATGTCGCCATAACCAGTAGATTCTAAATGGCTCTTACTACTTTCATATTCCACATTAATGACGCTTGAATCTTCTACAACTTCCATTTCCTTGTTAGTCATGTCATGTCATCAGTTTCGTTGTTTTCATATTCTATTGCTATTTCAGCTACACCAAAGCTTTCTGTTTTCTCAAAAAATTGGTAAAAGAAATCCATCGTTATTAACAGCATATTTACACCGTACGCCAACTGGAGTGGTGTTCTCTGAAACAAGTGGTATTTCGTCTGTTGTTATAGAACTAATGCAATCTAGATTCTGGCCCTCATTTACGTTATTTTGTTCGTTTTCTTCCAAAATTGTATTGATAGACTGTATATCAGTATCAGGTACGAGTACTGCGTCCTGGTTAACAACTCCACCTTCGCAATTTTGGAGATCTTGTACAGTATAAAAAATATTTCGATCTAAACTTTTGTTTATGCAAGAGTTGAGATTTGGGGAATTATTATTTTCAATATTTTGTAGGTTGCTTAAAGCAGCTTGTAGAATTCTTTTGTTAATTCTCTGTAACAGGAATCAAACTCTTTCTTACAACAGGTGTCAATTAAACAATATTTTGTAGCTTCTTACCGTGCAATTAATAAAAAAGATCACTTAAAGACCAATTTCAGATAGTGGAGACAGAAAAATAAATCTTGAAGAAACTGTTTTCATTCAACAAATCTAACAAAACTATTGACACTAATCACTAACATCAATCTACTTCAATAGTAACAAACTAACCTATAATGCAGAAGTAATCCACACTAGAGGGCGCGGAAAATTCTCCTATGTGTAATGATTAGCACATAATAGTTGCTAGAAGGCTAGGAGAAATCTTCTATGTGCAATGTTAAGCACATTAGAGCTATTACCGTGGACATTTTAGTTGTGCAGACACATGGGTGATTTTTAATTTTAGAAATAACTTGTAAATGGTTTTAGTGTGACATACGAGGATTTTCAACAAAGTGGGAAACGAATACTGTAATCATTTTCTTAAAAAAACGCAATTTTGTAAAAACGCGCACATAGGAGGTTTTTCTACGACGACGACGATATTCATTTTTGTTTAGTTTGCTGTCCCAAGATCAGTAAGTCGTACTTTGTTTCGTAATTTTTACCGTTTGACATTTCTATCTGTTATTTTGCAAGTGCAAAACATTATTTAAAGAATGTACCAACATCATATACGAGGGCTGTTTGACGGAAGCGTGACTTTCCGCTAGATGGCGCTGATATCGGTAAATCGAAAACATTAGCATATACGTCAGTCTTTTAGAGGCTTAACCTCCAAATTTCATGTCAATCTGTGAAATAGTATACATTTGGCAGTCATAGAAATCAATCAAGTTTGTGCTATTTTGTAAATATGGAAAAACGTGAATTTCGTGTTTTAATTAAACATTATTTTTTACGTGGAAAAACAGTGAAAGAAACTGAGGAGAAATTACGGAAATATTACGGTGAATCTGCTCCATCGCATGGAATGGTTTCCAAGTGGTTTAATTCATTTAAAACTGGCCGTATGAGCACTGACGATGGTGAACGCCCCGGGCCCTTACAAACGGTCACTACTAAGGAAATCGTTGACAAAATCCATAATATGGTAATGGCTGATCGACGTTTGAAAGTGCGCGAGATAGTTGATGCTGTTGGCATCTCAATCGAACGGGTGCATAATATTTTACACGAACATTTGTATATTAAAAAGGTATCGGCAAGATGGGTGCCGCGATTACTCACAGTGGACCAAATGAGAATTCGTGTTCAACCTTCAAATCAATGTTTGGTCATGTTACAACGTAATCCAGTTGAGTTTTTTCGCCGATATGTGACTGTTGACGAAACCTGGATCCACCACCATACCCCTGAGACAAAGGAACAGTGAAACAATGGATATCACCAGACGAACGTGCACCAAAGAAGACTAAAATTGGTCACTCGGCTAATAAAGTCATGGCGACTATTTTTTGGGATTCTAAAGGCATAATCCATATTGACTATTTGGAAAGGGGTAAAACAATAACTGGCCAATATTATGCTGATTTATTGACCCGTTTTGATGTTATCTTAAAGAAAAAACGCCCACATTTGGCACGTAAGAAAGTGCTCTTTCATTACGACAACGCCCCATCTCATTCATCTGCAATTGCAACCACTAAATTGGTACAATTACGCTACGAACGGCTTCCCCATCCACCATACTCACCGGATCTGGCCCCAAGAGACTTTTTTTATTTCCGAATTTGAAAAAATCTCTCGCAGGAAAAAAATTCGCATCAAATGAAGAGGTTATTGCTGCAACGCAGGCCTATTTTGACGAGTTGCCAAAAGAACATTTCTCAGAAGGCTTAAAGAAATTGGAAAGTCGTTGGACTAAGTGTGTAGCACTTGAAGGGAACTATGTTGAAAAATAATAAAAAAAATCTAGGCTAAACCTGTTCTTTATTGAAATGTCACACTTCCGTCAAACAGCCCTCGTAATCTGGTTTGCGTTTTTCATAAACATTGCAATCAGTTGAATTGTACAATTCATGCAATACTAATTAATACTGGTAATACTAGTTTTGTCGGCATTATGAATTGTCATAAGCACAATTGTGCTGAATAAAATTTATATGACTTTCGTCTTCCGTTGACTACACAGACTGAATCATTTGTTAGTATACCGGTTGCCTACTTTTTTTAGAATACAGGTAATTCTTCTGGTTAGATAATGACGGTAATGAGGCATTCCACGTGAAATCACACAATTTTTGGAGAAAATTGACATTCATGTCTTAGATTTTACTGAAACTTTTTTTAATTTTTTTCTAAGACAAAATAAGAGATACGTATTTTTTTATATCTGGATAACTCAATTATTATGGTAATTACAAAGCATCAAAGTTTCCGAAAATTTGTACGCGCTGTGAAATCTTATGGGATGCTGTGTTTGCTTACCCCCCCCCCCCATTAGGCTCAGGTTCTTCATCGCATGCTCGTAAAGTATCTGTAGTTAAGTGCATTTATGACAGTAATTCCATTCCAAAAATTTAGGCATACAAAGTACACGTGTTTGAGAATTCTGTGAATTTTCAACAATCGGGTTAACGCTAAAAATTCCAATTGAAAAAACAACCCTCGAAAATTGTTTTTTTTTTGTTAAATATATCGCAATATTTATCGAGTAAAACATCATTTTCTAAACTTTAAGATGATTTAACCTAAACATTTTTACATTAACTAAAAATGGAGATATTATGTAGATCGCTAACACTCAGAAATTTATAAACAAAATAAAATAAAAAATACAAAATAATGATATCTAACGTAAACAGAAATTACCTGTCTCCTCCATTGATTCATACAATACATAAAAAATTCTTCCAGCAATTTACAATTAACTTTAGATGTTTTGTGACAGTTCGATTTCACTTGGAGCGGTTTTGAGGTACCTTACAGTGCAGGTACATATTGTGATGATAGTAAAAATGTAGTGATATTTGAAAATGATAAAAAAAGAGAGTATAACAAAAACTTTTTGTTTTTTGGTTTTGATAAATGAATGACAGTAAAAATAAATAAATTAATATTGTCAAGAAAATAGCGTTTAAATAAAAAAATTAAGAACCACACGAAGAAAAATAAGGACCCTGAGAAAAAGAGCTCTCCATATCATAACATAAAAAAATTGGCGTCCCAACGTGGTAGGGCAAGTTAAATAAAAGACATAATTATCATTTTGTTAGTTGTCTGTTGGTAGTGGAAAGATGTCAAAGCGAGGTAAATCGGTAGATAGTAGAAAAAGAGACAAAAGAGAGGAAGAAAATATTGAAATTGAACAGATGGAAGAAGAAAGTACAAGTATGGAGGAGACCATGGGAGATGTTGAAAAGGGAGATAAAGAGCAAAAAGAAATAAGACAACAACAACCAGATTTACTTAAAATATTAATAGAAATGAAACAAGACCAAGATAAAAGATTTGAAGACCAAACTAAAAGATTTGAAGACCAAACTAAAAGAATAGAAGACCAAACTAAAAGATTAGAAGAGATTAAACAAGATAATACTAAAAGATTTGAAGAAATCAATCATAATCAAGAGAAAAGATTTGAAGAAATTAAAAGAAAATTTGAAGATCATGAGAATAGATGGGATAATATTGTTAAAAACATGAGAGGTGAAATACAAGAAGAGGTGAATAATAAGATAGATGAATGTCAGAATGAAATGCGTAGGAAAATAGAAAGACACCAAGAAGAAATTATCAACATGTTACAAATAAGGGATGGAGATGTAAATGAGAAAATTAAGGAGCAAAAAAAAGCACAAGAAAACTACCAGCAGAATGTAAAACTAGAATTAGAAAAAATAAACAAAAATGTTGAAGAGAAATCAACAGCAGGTAATCATGGACCAAGTCATTATTGTATATTAGATAGCGGGATTCAAAAAATGGCAAAATTCTCAGTAAACCACAAACGAATAAATCCAAAAGAAAGAATTAACACTTTACCAATTAGAAAGGCAAATCTTAAAAATAAGATAAAAAATAATTACAAAAAAGAAAAAAATTATCAAAATAACAATAATAATAAAGAAAAATTGAAATGGTACTATTAATTGGCAGAATAAATTAAGAAGAGCAAGAAAAGCGGAAAGAAGAAACAAAATGAAGATGACAATGGAAAATAAGAGGTTGGAGGGGATCAAAGTCAAAAGAAAATCTAAAAATAAGACTAGACAGAAAAATAAGGAATCGAGGTATAAAATATTTAAGAAAGATAGTAAATCCAAAATAAGGATGGAAAAATATAAAATTATGATGAAAGAACATTTAAAGAATTTACTATCAGGAGTCAGAGAGGAACAAAGAAATTACAAATACAGAAAAAGAAAGAAAATCAAAGAACTAGAATAAATGCTGCAAGAGAATGTTAAAGTAAAAATTACAAGCCAATGTTGACAAAAATAACCAAAGAAGAATAGGGAACATTGCCTATTAGGTTTGACAAGAAGGTATGAATGATACTTGAATGAATGTGGTGAAGATAATCAAAATGAGTTAAATAATTATTAATGAAGTATTATTAAAATGATGATAATTATGAAGATTTGAATATGAAGTTAGTAGAATAATAATGATAATAATAATAAATAATTAATGATATGATGGATAATATTAAAAGAAAAGGTCAACATATGATTCTTAATATGAATACGTAAAGATGAAATATGATATTGAAGTAGATAAATGAGGCAGGGAGTTAAGTTATATGAAGAAAACGTTAGTATTAGAGAAAATAATTTTTGCAATTTCTTAAGAAGTTGTAGAAAATGATTTGTATGAATGCAGCATGAATAAAAGCTAGTTGGAAAATAGAGGAAATTAAGGGAGAAATAGGAAGAAAATGTGAAATAAAATGAAAATATCGAATATTGAGTTAAAAAAAAAAAAAATTCTGTATAAAATGTTAATAATGCTAACTAAACTTATAAAATTTTAAATTGTTATTCTGTTGAAATAATGTAATGTCAAAGTGACAATTAACAAATGTCAAAAATGACAATTAACAAATGTCAAAAAAAATGAATGAATGACAATTGCCTAATGTCAAAATGACGTTCGACAAATGCAAAGTGCAAGACCGTCAATTCAAATAATTGAGGTTAGAATAAAAACATAAAATAAAACACCATAAAAAAAAAAATGATTATGTATATCATGAAACAAAACAATATCAATTATATTACATAAGACAAATAAAAGAAACAAAGATCAAATTGTAATGGAATTCACAATTGAGTATATTTTAGTTAATACTAATCAAAATGTAAGCTATAGTATAAAACGCTTAAAATTTATATTAATATGGAGGGGAAATGTGATGATATTAAAAATGTAAATGTGATGATATTAAAAATGTAGTGATATTTGAAAATGATAAAAAAAAGAGAGTATAAAAAAAATTTTGTTTATTGTTTTGATAAAATGTATTGACAGTAAAAAATAAATAAATTAATATTGTCAAGAAAATAGCGTTTTAATAAAAAAATGAAGAACCAAACGAAGAAAAATAAGGACCCTAAGAAAAAGAGCTCTCCATATCATAACAATATGTAGTACCCCTCCGCATACCCAAACAGCAACACTTGTAAAATTCTTAAAATTCATTTATAATTGGAATCCCATCTTGAAATTTGGATGGCACATAGAAAATGCATTCAGAATATAGTAGAAGTTTTCCAGATTTTTAAACAATCGGGTTAATGCAGTAACTTACAATTAAAGAAAACAACCCTCTAAAATACAAATTGTTTTTTAAATAATCCTATCGTAGTATATATAGGGTAAAAGATCATATTTCAAGCTTTAAAACAATCCAAGTTAGAAGTCTTTGTGTTGTGTAATAAAGGAAAGACAAACTGTTTTATACTAAGCCATGAGTTAATTCTCGAAAACTTGCATGCAGAATAAACTACAAAATAATGACATTTGGCGTAAACAAAAAAATATGTGTCTCTTTTTTTGATTGATAAAACATATAAAAAAAATTTCAAGTGATTATGAAAACTTGATGTTTTGTCACCGTGCGATTTCACGTGGAATGCCTCTAATACAGTTTTGTAAAAGCAACAAAGATTTCAATTATCTTTGTTGCTTTTCCTTCGGCGATGACAGTTGTTATTTCCAGAAGTGCCTACTAACTTATATCTTTACAATACTAATTTATTCGTTCTGTTAGCTAAAAGAAAACATTAATTGAGTTAACTAAACAACAAATTAAAACTAGAATAATATTAACCCACCTAACAATGCTACAGCTCCTCTGGACTGTTTATGAAAGATGGACTACTCAGACAAATACAAACCAAACTAAAGTTCAGTATCAAAAGTTTGACTTGGAGACTTTGTAACTAGATAGTCAAAATAAACAGGAAGGTGTAATTTCTCTTGTACTAAAAGCAATCAATCTAAAACTTTTTTGTTAAAAACAAAAAATGATAAGCAGAAATGTTTACTTATAGCGTCAGGTTGAAATTTAGGGAAAAATCTTTAAATTTGCTCAAGCTTAAAAATTAAACAGGTTTTCTAAAAGCATCGTGCATATTTGGTGTAGTTTCGTCCGATTGTTTAAGGGAAACTTACAAGACAATATATCTTAGTTGGAAGATCAAAAGATATTACCAAAATACATCTGAGCATCATTTTTGGAGAATCATCTACCAAACCATGATACTAAACGCAGTATATTCCGTGTCAAACGCATTTTACCACCAGGTCACAAATATTAAACAAAGTGGCGATTTTCACATAAAACTGGGAGATTTTAACATGGCCGAAGTTTAAATGGTACAGGTGCTGTTTACAATTTACATAAAATAAAGCGAAATATAAATAAACAACTTGGTGTCAGGAAAACTAACAAATTAGATCAACGTGCTTAAAAAAAGGCCGGTTCAATTTCTATAATTTCTACTTCAAGTCCGCCCCCAGCAAGTAATTATGGATTCTTTTGCTCTTTCACCACTTCAACCTTTAAATTTGACTGGAAATGTAAGTCACAATTTCAAATTATGGTTAGATAGATTTCAGATATAACTGAAAGCACATAATCTAGATAAGGAAACTGAAGAACGTCAAGTGAATTATATTGGAAATAAATGCATCACAGTTTTTAATTCATTTAATCTAACTAACGCTGAATCAAAATCAATTAAGACAGTAATTGACAAATTTACTGATCACTTTGCCCCAAAGAAGCACTTAACCCTGCTTAGACACAATTTTTTCGCACGGAAGCAAAAATCCGACGAACCGTTTGAAGATTATTTTACTGCAATAATTACCTTGGGTTTGCAATGTGATTTGGGAGCATTGAGAAAGGAATTGACTTAGGCCAAAATAATTTCGGGCTTAGATTCTAAATATGATGATCTAAGAACTCGACTCATGGCCGAGGAAGATAAAACTCTGACATTGAGTTATGTCACAAAATACTTAAAAACTGCTGAGTCTTCGAGGCAGGCAGTAACCCAGATGCAAAAGGATAATCGTGTAGATGTTTTTCCAATGAGTGAGGACGTATTGCTGGCAAAGTCTAAAGGTAGAAATTTTCAAATGAAGCAAATTATTAATTGTAGGTTTTGCTCAGGAACTCACGGAATAAATAAGTGCCCAGCATACGGTAAAACATGCTTGTCTTGTAATTATCGTAATCATTTTTCTAAATGCTGTCCCAATAAGATAAAAAATCAAGATTTTAAGTCTAATTCCATGAATAAATTTATTCCTAAACAAAGGAAAAATATTGGTTTTCAAAAAAATAATGGAAAAAATTCTGTAAATTAAAAATCGACACTGGTGCAATGTGTAATCTTTTATCGTACAATGATTATAAATGCATTGGACTTACTGACAAATTACTTCAAAAATGTTATAAAAAAATTATTCAGTTAGACAAATCAAATGTTCGTGTTGTAGGTAGTGCAATGATCCCTCTTGTAAACCAAAATAATGAAACTAGACTACTAGAGTTTATAGTTGTCAATGTTGAATGTCCACCCATTTTAGGCCTGCAAGCAAGTATAGATTTAAATTTAATTACTTATCACCTTAATACGGTAAAAAATGAGTTTAAAGATCTGTTTGATGGGAAACTAGAGTTCAATACCTGGTACGGTTTTGATTACTTTAGATAGTAATGCTAAACCTGTTGCGCAACCTGCAAGGCGTATTCCATTTGGTCTTATAGATGATGTTAAGGCTAAGTTGGCTCGTATGGTAACAGATGGGGTTATTGAACCTATCACTAAGCCAACTAAATGGGTGCACAATATTGTAATTGTTAGGCGAAAAAACAATAAAATAAGACTCTGCCTTCACCCAAGAGAGCTTAACAAATATATGATCAGGGCTAGGTTTCAATTACCTACGTTTGATGAAGTTAAATCTAGGTTAAAAGATGCAAAATTCTTTGTAGTCTTAGATGCGTCGAACAGATTCTAGATGCTTAATTTAGATGAAGCTAGTAGTGAACTATTAACTTTTATTACTCCATTTGGGAGATTTGCTTTTAAAAGAATGGCTTTTGGAGTGGCCAGTGCTACTGAAGAATTTTGCAGAATCTTTTGCCAAATGTTTGAAAATGTTGAAGGTACTTGTTCATTTTTAGATGATTTATGTATAGTCGGTTCAACTCTTGAAGGATTATATGAACGACTGAGAAAAGTTTTGGGAATAGCTCGAGCTAATGGAATTAAATTTAATTTATCTAAATGTCAATTTTTTACTCGAGAAGTTGAGTACCTTGGACACATTTTTAGTGAGGAAGGTGCCAAATTAAATAAAAATCGCATTAAGGCAATTACTGATATGGAAAGCCCTGCCGACAAAAGAGCTCTACAACGATTTCTTGGCATGACTAATTATGTGTCAAAATTTATCCCAAACTATTCCAAATTATCTGCACCTTTAAGAGAACTTTTAAAGAATGATATTGTTTTTCAATGTCAAAATTCCCACCAGATTGCGTTTGGTCAGTTAAAATCATCATTAGTGAATAGCGGTGTGTTAAGTTATTTCGACCCGAAAAGTCACGTAGTTCTTTCAGTAGATAGTAGTTCTCAAGGACTCGGAGCTGTTATTTTGCAGAAAATATAATTCTAACAACAGTAAACAGGGGCTTTACACGAAACTCAAGTTTTACCAGCATGAAGGAAGTTAAAATGGCATAATGGTTTCATACCAAAATTCAAACATAAACAAAGGCATTTGAAACTACAACAAACACCAAGCCCACACTTCCACTACAATCTGCTCAGATTCTCCTACGCACTATCTCAGTCACACTTCTTGGACGATTTCGGGATATCGATCCACGCTTTCACACGCTAAGTAAGTAATATTGATGCATTGTAGTTGTTTGAACATTAATCCTTCTTTAGAATCTCAATCTATAAAGTAAACTAGTTTTACACGTGTTTTTCTTTGTCTAGACATTAATGATAAGTATTACCGCCTGTATTGTTTAAGTAACACAAAGGTTGATATTATTGCGCATACGAACTTGGCTTTAAAATATTACGGTGAGAAAATTTATCTTAACAAAACAGTTATTCCTAATACTTAAATATAATAAGAAAAAGAATTTATATTTCTTGTTCCAATTAAATGTTTTTAAAGCATTTATTTGATATCATAATAAAAAGCTAGTTAAGAAGTTATTTATTGCTGCACCGTTGACGTATAAAAACATTTTATGATTTCAAGTTGCACACACATGCGAAATTTATGCCTGGTACACTAAATTAAAGTCAGAGACGTAATCAGATATTTACAAATATCACTGAAAAGCATTAAATTCTTAAAGTAAGTTTACAATGGTTTATTGTCTATTAACAACAATACACCATAAGGATCTAAACCTAACCGTTTCACGATTTGTTGTAGTTTTCTCAAAAGTTTGTTTTGGAATTAAAAAAAGTTTTTATTATTTCTCGTTTACGCGTAAACTTTGATCTATGCTGTTTAAAAACCAGTATTGAAGTTGCAGCTACCCTGCTAATTCGACTATACTGTTTGAAAAAAGATCAGTAATTGTAAAGATCAAAGATCAGAGTTACTTGACTAGAAGTGAACAAGCAAACCAATGATTCCTTATGTTTTGCTAATAAGACTAAGACAAGCCGAAAAGTTTGATGTCATTTTAAAATAGACAACTGAATAATGGTAAAGCTGCAAATTTTAGATCAATAAGATACGTATTGCTGTAATCAGCAATGACCAAAGCATACAGAAGCTATAGAAACAATAAGATTTTTATTCGATCAAACTTGTCAGTTATTGAGGAATTCTGCTACAAATTCATTTTATGTAATGGTTCTTGGTTTTTGCAGCGTGATTTGGAAGAGTACCAATTTCTCGCAACAAAGCTTGATTGACTAGGGAAGAGATTTTTTGCAGCGGAAATAGTCATGTTTCAGACAAAGACAAGTTTTGTACAACTCCTTTCAGATGACAGAAGCAAAAGCTTTGGACGAGAATCATGGATAGTCATTTAGTTGAGTCTGCCCGTCTAACATTCATCTAAGATTCATTACCAGAGTTATCAGATTTCTTCTTTATAAAAGAACCTTGCTTAAGGGACTACTATTGAAGGAAAAACTGGAAACATTAATTTTGGCTACAAAGCAATATGAACAAGAGACCAGAAGTTTTTGAAAGGATTACAACGACATGCGCAACAGGGGCCATGTTTCTGTAGAAATGGTTAGTAAACACTCAACAACTACTGTAGTAAATAAAATAAACTAATAATAGTCTATCTTTTTCTGCCGTTTTCCCTAGAGACAGTGAGTTTGAGAACATAACTTAATAAATAAAAGCTTCTCCACTTAGCGATCCTCTATATGCCCAAGAAATTTGCATTGGGTATTGTAATGTGACCTTGCGTTACAATTTATTTTTGACTGTAGTTGAACTAGTCTCTGTGGTTCTAGGCCTGCTAAATCTCAGTAGGCAGCCTTAGACAAAGATAAGTAGGTTATACGAGGTCTGTTCAAAAAGTATCGCGAATTTTGTGTTTTTTCAAAAATTATTTATTTATTCATGAATATCTATTTTGTCCCCTTCAAAGTAATCCCCACCAGATATTATACACTTGTACCAACGTTTTTTCCAATCCTCGACGCACTTCAAAAAATCATTTCTTGTGATCTTGTTCAGCTCCTCCTTCGATGCCGTCTTTATCTTCTTAATCGTAGCGTAGCGTCGTCCTTTAATGGGCCTCTTCAGTTTCGGGAACAAGAAAAAGTCACAGGGGGGCAGGTCTGGGGAATACAGTGGCTGCGGCATATTAGTGTGTTGTTTTTGGCCAAAACTTCGCGCACAAGCAACGATGTGTGAGCAGGGGCGTTATCATGCTGCAAAAGCCAATTTTTGTTCTTCCACAAATCTGGGCGTTTCTGGCGGATTGCTTTGCACAAATTGCGCATAACTTGCACGTAATATTCCTTATTGACCGTTCTACCCTGTGGCAAGAACTCATGATGCACCACGCCCCTGCAATCGAAGAAAACTGTAAGCAAACCCTTCACATTAAACCGAACTTGGCGCGCTTTTTTCGGTCTTGGCTCGTGCGGCAGCTTTCATTGGGATGATTGAGTTTTGGTTTCCACGTCATAACCATAAACCCATGATTCGTCACCAGTTATGACCCTCTGGAGCAAATTTGGGTCGTCGCGGACAGAGCTCCTTAGCAATGTTAATGCGATGCTGTTTTTGGTCGAAATTGAGCAATTTTGGTACGAATTTCGCGGCGACCCGTTTCATGCCCAAATCATTGGTAAAAATCGAATGGCACGAGCCAATCGATATGTTTAGGTCTTCAGCAACTTCTCTAACGGTGATTCGACGATTGGCCAATACTATTTTCTTCACTTCATCAATGTTTTCGTCTGTTGTTGACGTGCTTGGGCGTCCGGCACGCTCTTCGTCGTTCACATCTTCTCGGCCCTCTGAGAACATTTTGTACCACCGATAAACGTTGTTTTGGTCCAAGGTAGCTTCACCATATGCCACAGGCAACATTCGGAATGCGTCCGCGCACTTAATTTTGTTTTTCACACAAAATTTGATACAGATTCTTTGATCCATTTTTTAGAATAGGCAAAAATCGAAGACGAGCCAAAACACGTCCAAGCAAAACAGCTGTCAAAAATTAACTGAACATTCAAAATGGCCGAACTTGTCGGCATAAGTGAGGGACATGAGTACCAACATAACGCCACAAAAAAATCGAAAATCGAATATACGTAACTCGCGGAAATTCAAAAGTCGCGGTACTTTTTGAACAGATTTCGTACATACAATAAGCACAAACAACTGTACAATACGTATATTAAAAAAAAATTAGATTCAAAAACCAAACGATAATAGGCGTTGGTGGTTCAATACAAATTCTAACAAAGGCAAAAAATTGCAACTAATTATCTAATTAAAAAATATAATTAATTTTCAATGATGACGAAATAATAATTTTAAATAGTTAATTAATAATTCAAAAGGTAAAGTGTAAGCATTTACCAATACTTTATCGAACAGCTCAATATTCATCAACATGAACAATTAAAATAATGGATTGTCATTTATTATCACACTTTTGGTAAACTAAAAGACAATGAAAGAGAAAAAATGAAAACTTCTAAATAAATAAACTTTAGCAATACAATCTAAAATTCAATTTTATCCATCCTTGTGATGGCCACAAAAATACTGCTTACTAAATAAAATTTAATACTGAATAAGTAATTAATCTGAATGTGGAGTAAAAAAATATTTGTAAATGAGCACTGACAAAAAATTACGCCAGTTACCCCGAAGAATGCGCTGCAATCAGATCTGATCGTAGAGGCAGACAGCTGTAATAATACAATTTACGGAAGCTACACCTAATTTTAATAAGCGTTCCCTATGCAGTTAATAAATTAAAAGATTTTTGATTGTATCAAAAAAGCAATTTATGTTGCGTAATGTAGCGTCAACATGTATGTGAAAACAAATTACTTCTGATTCAAAACTTAATTAAATTGGCTCAGTTCTAAACAGAATTGATATGTGTTTGAGATCGACGATATTCCAAAAACAAAAACAAAATTAGAAATTTATAAATGTTAAATTTTATTAACGTTAGGTGGATTTAGCAAATGTTCCCATCTTTCAACGAATCGTTTCAACGAATAATGTCTATCCCCGACTCGGTGTAGGTCTCATCGGGTACTTGGAGCACGGTGCGGCTATCAATCGACAATTTGGTCCCTTGACAAGCAGATGTGGCGGAAAGACCATCCGTTTCCCTTATACAAATTCCACAGAAGGAATCTTCATAAACCCACCTGGGATCAAAATTGCTTTCACAGAGAAGCTGAATACAACAAACCCTATCATTATCCGCAAGGAAAACAAAGAAAAAATAACTTACCCCAATAATTAGGCCTGTCAGTTATAAGCACGGACGATCCCTCCTAGGGACACAATCGCAATGTTGTCGTACCAAAACACTCCACCACTCCGAACCAATTTCTTCCGAGTTCCCCCGGAAAGTTGAATGCTCAAATACATTTATAATAAAAGAAATTTACTACGGAACCCTATAAGCAAAGCAAGCAAAAATAGATAGTTAACCTCGGTCAGCAAATAAGCAAAAGCCTCACAAAATTTTTATAAAGCTCTACTCTACTCGGATGACATAATCCAAAGCTGTAACTAGTCAGATCCCAAGAATAACAACCAAATAAAAATTTTTTCGCCAAAAACCATTTAAAATTCCTAAACTTGATCTATAAATTTATTAAATGTCGAAACTGATTATACGTGTAACGCATACAATAATAGTAATAAATGCAAAACGTCAACCCCAATAGATTCAGAAAAGAAATTCCAAGAAGATTAATTAACCTCTCAGTAGTGTAACCTCATTAACTTTAATCACAGTGGAAGTACAGATCAACCACACACATGGAATGGTAGCGAAAAGTGACCGTTACAGGATCTATCTATAACTTGTATATTAGGGTGGAGTGAAATCAGCCGAAAATAAAATTTTTTAGGTTGGATTTTCTAATAGTGCGGAAAAGTTGTGTATACATAAGTGCAACTTACTGTAAAAATTACAAGATATTTGAATGTTTTCTTTAGGGTCCCTAGACCCATCGAATATTTTAAGGAAAATATAATAACAGTACGTCATAAGTAATAAGACACGATAGTTAAATCAAAAATCAATTCAATATGAAAAGTCTCTATCCTCTTATAGCTGATATATAAAGGTACAAATCAAAATTTGTTGTATATTATAGCCACTTTTTGTGTTAAAAAGGGCATTATTCTTCTTGATTGCAACGACGCTACAATGAAACCGTCTCTGGATTCCGATACGCAAAATAGGTTCACTTGTCACTCCATCCATAACTCATTAATGTGTAACTGACATATAAGCCACTGAAGTGATTTCCAAGGTACAATTTAAACAATCGCATAACTCTTCCTTTTCTTCTTGTATTTACTGCTATTCCATCATATCCTATTGCAATCAGATCTTCTGTAAAAATATCTTTATTTCTTAAGAAGTCGACAATACCTCTTTGGATATTTTGAAATAAGCCTCTTAATGCCTGTCTAATAAAAGTAGAACCTGGCTCACTTACTGGAGAAATATGTTCTTCCATTACAACTTTCTTATAGTGCTTGCTACCTTTCTGCTCATTTACAATTGTTTTCTCCTTTCTTCCTTAAACAATTAGTCCAAACAGTTTCTTTTCATTGACGAATCTGTATAACAGTAATATTGTGAATAGCAAATTTGCTAAACAAATTCTATTGTATTCTGTATTACGCTGGGGACCCTCTTAACATTATCTAAAATTAAAAAAAATTTTTTGCAATTAACTAGTACACAAGTACGCAAATTTTTGTCACTATTAGAAATGAAAAATCCAAAATTAATTTTTTCACTCCACCCTATTGTATATATTACCAATTTCTTCTAATTGTGTAATAGAGGCAAAGGTAAATGCTAATTAACCAAATAAGAAACGCAACGGAAGCCTTAGCTCAAAATAGGTCAAACGATATAAAAATATTAGATTAAAATATTTATATGGGGCAGAGTAGCTCAGGAAGTAACAAAGTTCACGTTTTGTACATTTAAAGTTGCATTTCCGACAATGAACGTGAAAATAGAATCTGTTTTGGTATCTGACGATACCAAAATCTTTAAAATCAGTCTTATTAGAGCAAACTAAAAAAATTGCAATCTCTATGTTTGGCGTGCACAGACCCCGATTGGAATCGCTTTCTTGTCCTAATGCTGCCTGACAGACATTCAAATCCTAGGAAGGGGCAAAATTATTGCTTTTAGCTGTACGCTTTTCCTGCGTTTCTGGAGATTCCTTTTTCAAACACTCCCTGAGATGGTGGGTCTGTAATTTACGGGTCACTGAAGTCCATTTCTTCCACGGTCTCGATCTGGCCTAAATAACTTAACAATAAAAACTTTAAATCAACTTAGTGTCAACATCACAACGCAATACTCCAACGCTGTCGCATCTAAAAATCAGTCAACGCAACCAGCAATAGAATTGGTCTTTAACATCTACCATTACAACCGCCATACCAAGGGATCGCTATCATCGTTACCCCTAATAATATCAGATCGAACTGCATAGTCCTCGTTGTGACTCAAAACAAATCATTTAGAAACCCCTCCGATATTCCATGTCATTCTCCGCTTAATATTACTAGAACCATGTGGTGAACTGACTCTGATTCGACCGACGCGGTTTCGATACAACCTTGAAATTGGAAGGAGAATTCTCTATTCTTATATCGCTTCCAAGTAGCCAAATCCTAACATTTTAAAATATTATCATGTATCACATATGATAATCAAATTAGTATGCTGAGTCTAATGAAAGGACACTACTTCCAAAAAAAAAGTTTTTTATAAAAGATCAGTTTTATGCCAACACAGCATTATTGGCTTTTTGTTTCATTTGTTTTTTTTTGTTTAAAATTGATTTTTAAAGAATGAAAATATTCTTTTAATATTAACAGGATTATAATTTTCGTAAGTTTATATGGGGAGAAGGAATCACCAAAAATGTAGACTTTAATGCTATTTACCTATGTTCCACTGTAAAAGCTCACACCTTGTATTATATTAGACACACATGAAGCCTTAAGAGAAATAACTGTGCTTATGATGAATACAAGAATTACGCTTGGTGTTTTATGAAGACATTGCGTATGATGATGCATACAATAAACATAAATGTTAAAATTGAGGATTTTATGGGGACAGAAGGTACACATTCATATGAATGTGCTAAACATAGAAGGATGCAAATATGACTTGCTATTGTTTGCAAAGTGTACCAAATTTATTAGAATTTAAGCAGATTTTTGAGTGGTCTGGACTAGTTAATGTTTACAGTAGATTCTTACAATGTATTTTGCAACATCCTATAGGACGAAAAATACTATTTGTGGCAGTAACTATAATCACTGATTAACAGACTTTTTGGTTCTTAAACAAAACTAGGTAATCCTTATGTAACGTTTTATTCTGAATTCAAATCTGAAAACAGATTTGAAATGTATGCATTTGAAGTTTCAGTGAACAGTGTAATTATAATTACATTAGGTAATTACGTATTAGCGATAAGAAGTTTTGGAAATGAGGTCACTCTGATGAATATTTGTAAACTATTATTTCAACTTTCCATATGTGAGATCATTTATATATGAACCCGTTCAGTGTTAGTACTGTTTTGTGGAGCGAGTGAAGTTTTATAAAGTTGCGTTATCACTGCTTAACAAAGAGAATTTCTTGTGTTTTGAATGATAACTATAGAAACATTAATCATGTCCCGTAAATGTGCCAACGATCCGGACAGTTTTTGTTACATTTGTGGCAAGTTTACTGCTAAACACCAAAAACGATGTTTTACTGCGCTAATAAGGAGAGCTTATCGTCTATACTTTGGATGTCAAGTTGGAGATCAAAATAGGCAATGGGCACCACATATTTGTTGTGTTTCTTGTGCAAATATCCTTGGACAGTGCATAAAAGGTTCCCGTGTATGTATGCCCTACGCAGTACCTATGATATGGAGGGAACAAATGGATCATCTAACCGATTGTTACTTCTGCATAACAAAGGCAGCAGGCTTTTCTGCAAAAAATAAAATGTCTGTTGTGTAACCCAATTTAACATCGGCAATAAGACCCGTTGGCCATTGTACTGATCTTCCAGAAACATTTTAAGGATCAGATAAAGAAAATGTCGACGGTGTTTCTAGCAATGATCCAGAGTTTATTCCTCCAGATCCCACTGAGCTACATTTAATCACACAGACACAACTAAGCGATTTAGTTCGTGATTTGAATTTAAGCAAGTTGTTTGGCTCCCGATTGAAAAGTTGGAATTTATTGGAACGCAGTACCAAAATTAGTCATTTCCGTAACCGCGAAAAGAAGTTTTCTGAGTTTTATTCTATGGACGACAATCTTACCTACTGCATTGATGTTGACGGTTTGATGAAAATCCTTGGACGTAAGCACAAGCCAAAAAAAAGACGACTGTTCATTGATGCATCTAAATTTAGTTTGAAAGCAGTTCTATTGCAATGCATTGCCTTCAGTTCCCATTGCATATTCAGTTCACCTAAAGCAATCTTATGAAACTATGAAATGCCTTTTAACGAGCATAGACTATAAACGATACGAGTGGAAGATCTGTGGAGATTTGAAAGTTATAGCTTTGTTATTAGGAATGCAACTGTGATGCACAAAATACAGTTGCTTTTTGTGCGAGTAGGACAGTCGTACTAAATCGCAGTATTATATTGTGAAAACTTGGCCAAGTGGGCAGACAGTTGTGGGAGAAAAAAATATTTTACATGAAAGCCTTGTGGATAGAAACAATATCTATTTGCCGCCTTTGCATATAAAGTTAGGGCTGATAAAAATTTTGGAAAAGGTATGGACCGTGGCGGAAGAGGTTTTCAGTACATAAAAGAAAAATTTCCAAAAGTCAGCGAAACTAAGATAAAGGAGGGCATATCTGTGGGTTTCCAAATTCGGCAATTAATGAATGAGAGCGGTTTCGAGAAAAGGTGGTGTGGGCTTGTTTTAAATCTGTCGTAAAGGCCTTTCTAGGCAACAACAAAGTGGAAAATTTCAAAACTATTGTCGATAAAAGAGGATGTATTATGTCTCTAAAGATGCATTATTTACATTCCCATTTGGATTTTCTCCCAGACAATTTGGGAGCTGTAAGTGTTGAGGTTGGAGAGCGTTTCCATCAAGACCTTTCAACGTTGGAAATTCGGTGCCAGGAAAGCTGGAATTCGAACATGTTGGGTGATTACTGTTGGTTACTGATTGGAGAAGACCCTAATACATCATTACACAATAGAAAACTGTCAAAAAAGTATTTTAATGGGTTTGATGTACATTTTGTAATACAAAATGCATCTAATTACATTAGCGTTTTATTTCGAAACAAAATATGTTTTTCTCAGAAACTAGGAAAAACAAAAAGCAGATTTGGATTTAGCATGAAAAAGTTATTTAAGATCACGTAATTGTAACTAGGAACTAGAAAAGAAGTTTCAATTTGTTAATCAATAATTAATTATTATCCACGGGCGACGTTAAAATTAAGAAAAAGAGTAATACTAGTAAGCGTTTTCCTAGGAATAATTTCTAAACAGAGAAGAACTACAAGAAAGTTTGAAAACCTAAGAATATTTCTTCAAGAAATTCTTAGCCAAAGATAACCTCAACATAAATTTAACATAGTAATGAAGGAGAAACAGACAAAAACGGAGCATGTTAGAAAAAAGAAAATCATCTCCATCCAGAGATGGTATGCAAGCTAAATAGAAGGATGAGCAAATATGAAATATAACATAATATTAATACATATGCCAATTTTGAACTAAATTTTAAAAAAATTCGGGATCGAGAGGGCGTCAGCCGCAGAATGCCGTTAATCTTATTTCGAAGGAGAGATTCTGCAGCTGATCCTCTTATCTAGGTCACTATACGGAAAGCCTTTTAGGTTCGAATGACAGGTTCTAACATTACACCAACAGAAAGAAACGAGATTGTATTGCTCACTCTGAAGATACATAGGTGTATACCTATGAAATGAGACTTTTTTTCAATTTTAAACGTTTATTAACAAAAAATGGTTACAAATTTAATCTTCAAAATAATAGCCATCGCTAGCGACACATTTTACCCATCTCTCAGGCAATTTGTGAATGCCGCGCCAAAAAAATTGGCCGTCTTTGGCCGCAAACCAATCATCGAGCCATTTTTTGGCTTCTTCGTGAGAATTGAAGCGCTGCTGGGAAAGTGCGTGGCCCATCGATGCAAACAAATGATAATCGGAAGGCGCCAAGTCTGGTGAGTAAGCCGCATGCACCAGCGGTTCCCAATCGTACGTCTCCACCAATTCCCGGGTCGCTCTTGTTCGATGTGGTGGTGCATTGTCATCAAGAAAAATTACTTTGTGACGCCGATCGGCATATTCTGGGCGTTTTCGGTGTATAGCGCTGTTCAAATCGGCCAATTGTCGTTGGTAGCGTGCACCGTCAACTGTTTCACCTGGTTTTAATAGCTCGTACCAAATCATACCATGCTGATCCCAGAAAACACACAGCATTGCCTTGCGGCCGAAGCGATTTGGTTTGGCCGTTGATTTTGGCTTGTGGCCGGGCGGACCATACGATCGTTTACGCTTGGGATTGGAGAAATACACCCGTAACGATTCGATGCAAAAAAAGACTTCCTTTTGAACCGGGAGAGCAGCATTTCACAAGTGGTTTTTTCGGTTCTCTTGCTGCCTTTCAGTCAGTTCATGCGGCACCCATCTTCCGACCTTTAAAATCATGCCCATGTCTTTCAAACGTTTGCAAATGGTTTTTTGGGTCACTCCCAACTGCTCTGCCATCATTTCGTGCTTTTGACCATCATCTTCATTCAACAATGCTTGCAATTCGGTGTCCTCAAACTTTTTCGGTGGCCGGCCACGTTCCTCGTTCTCCACGCTAAAATCACCACTTCGGAATTTTTCAAACCACCTGAAGCACTGTGCTCTGCTTAGAGCATGTCCACCGTAAGCTTCTATAAGCATTTGATGAGCTTGAGAAGCGTTTTTCTTCAATTGATAACAGAAAATCAACGATGTCCGCAAATCGTAGTTTGAAGGCACGAAATTCGACATTTTTAAGAGCGAAAAAAATGCGTTGGTGTATGAAACATCACAAACAATGAATTGAATATTGTTGACAGATGACGGACGAAAAAAATAAGACATTTGGGACAGTTTAAAAATACTCCTAGCGACATCTGTGGTCTAATAGCTGAAAGTCTCATTTCATAGGTATACACCTGGTACTTACTTATTTATTTATTTAAAAGAAGTACAAACAGGTCCCGGTACGGGATTAAACTAACTTTGTGTATGCAGATAAAGGTCGATGTCCACTGGTTTCAAAACAGGTGATATCTAAAACAATCTATTTGTACGCTATTTCTAAAAGAAAAGTCAGAAGGTAAATTAAATTGGAACAATAAATAGAGTATAGCGGTCCTGAGTTATACTGCATAAAAATTGGTTCAACATAAACGCAAACAAAGTAAAAAAAGTGCATAAATATTCATATCAATCAGATAAACGATAAACATTGGCTACAGTAAATATGTAACACACAGGAACTAACGGGCAAGCGTCATACTCCGTACGCCTAACTTCATGAATGCAAAAACAAAACATTGGTGGCAAAAAAACGTTTGTGGATATTAAATTGTGATAGCTTGTGAAATGAAGCAGACCTAAATATAAAAATATTAACAAGACTGTTACTCCAGGTGTTTTCTCATTTAACTTTGTATCCAGTTAAACATTTAAATAAACTTTTAAGAAAGGCAAATTTACAAAGTTATTAATATCACGGGTTGTACAACAAAAGAAATCTTTCATGTATAAACTACCAAAACAAAGATTAAAATATTCAATTTGTACGTCGTTAAACTGACAAAACTGTTAAATTGCAACTATTTAAGTTTACGTTAACAATCTAACAATGAGCAGATTTTAATTAAGTAAAAGGTAATTACAAGATTTTTCACTAATGTGAGATGACTTTACAACAAAGTAATTCTTAATCTACTTGTAACCAAAGCGAACTGGTGACGAATGAGGGAGAAAGAGACAAAAACGGAGCATGTTAGAAAAAAGAAAATCATGTCCATCCAGAGATGGAATGCAAGCTAAATAGAAGGATGAGCAAATATGAAATATAAGGAAGCTAAACGGAAAAGAACTAAAATTGTATGCTCTGAATTTAGCAAACTAAACATTTTAGCATACTTTGCAAAAACTGATTCTTAAACAGAACAGTCTACGAATGCAGTCCACTAATGCAAAGTCAACAAAATAAAAAATTTTGGATACCTGAAACCAACGGCTAGACGAAAATGATGAATTCCACTAGAAATTCAGTTATGGGAGAATAGCAATAATATCGTATTTAATATTAATATAAAAACATTATAAGTACATTGTCTCTGTATACATGTATGGTAACACTCAAAATAGCGAAAAAATGGGTTTATAACATATTTAATACCAGAAGCAACTAGTTTTGAATTTATTTCTTAGCTTTATAAGTAACTGAAATATGAAAGAAGGATTAAGTTTGTATTTTTATAAATAACGACTAAAACATCCTGTATATTATTTTTGTCTAGACTTTTTTTTTGTTTAGGTATAGCAGCCGTCAAAGAAACTTCTTCAAAGTGAAAATTCAATTTTTTATTAGAGTTTAATTAATTTTTGAACTAATTTGATTAAAACTCGAATTTGCACTTAACATTTGAATTTTATTTTAAATACAGCTGTTGAAGGTTGCTTTGATTCTACTTTCTATTTACTTTTTGAAGTACAGTTCATTAAGAGAAAATTTTCTTGAAAAGTTTCAGAACCATCTGCTAACGCCATTAGAGCCATCAAACAATTTTATAACCTTTCCATCTTTCTGCATAAAGTAAAAGAAACACTACTATCCTTTGAGTTGAAATATCTTTTAGGCAATTTCATTTCCAACAAATTTCGTAGAAACTATCCAGGTTTCCTTTTTGCAAGTATAATTCGAATTTTAATTTCATTAAAAACGGTACATTTTAGGTTATTGCTCTGAAACCTTCTTCTCATAAACTAAAACATTGCATGCTAACCTCTGTCACAAAATTGCGTATAACTCACCACAATGGATAATTACAAGCCGTTATCGAAGGGGCTCGCATTAGAACACCGAAAATCATTAATCAGTCGTTTTCTGGCACAACATGACACGGTTCAAGAGATATATTTCTAAATAATTACCTTTCGAAAATTCAATGAAACAATTTGTGTATTCGTACGTGACAAAATGTTGACATGACATTATATTCCTACAAGATAAAAGTCAGAAATCATTTATTACGGCGGTTATGTTACAACTTCTTACAAATCTTGTTAGGTTCCAAAAACGAGACAACCAAAAAAATGGAAAAGCTTATTCTTGCCAAGAAAGAATTGGAGATGAAATATTAACAAAATAAATCAACTTTTGTTGGATCTGCGGACACACCAATATGAATAGAATTTCACTCATTTAGTTTACATAGTTTTGTACTGTCGAGATCATTTTGGTTTTCCTGAAGGGTACTTACCTACAGACTTTTTGATCATTCATCAACGTGAGTATATTTGTATGAACCTTAAATCAGCAATTCGCGTTTAAATTATTAAAGTTGCTGCAATCAATAAGATTAAGTTTGGTGGAAAATCGAAATACGGCTTTAGGCTTTAGATAAGTTTTACGTTCCGGAATTCTCCGGCAGTTTTAAACTTAATATTGATAACGTCTGCTGCATCCGATTTTGATAAAGCGAATCATAAAACCTGCAAGGTTAGGATTTTTCAAACTAGTTAAAAGCATCCATTGGCGTGTCGTTCCCCTTTAAGACTGTTAGGTACAGGATCTTAGTTGATTTGAATACTATAAAATACACGTCAACTACAAGTCCTATCTACTGCAGGAGCTTGTATTCAGATTCTTTATTATTATTATTCCCGTCGTGTAACTTACATATATTTTTATTTTAAAAATAGTTCTTTATCTTTAAAGCTTTCTTAAACAAACGTTAGGGAAGGAAGGCTTTAAACGTCAAGATACAATCTGGAACTGCTCTAACTTCGTTTTCATTTCTAACGATAACTGCAAACGACAAAACGGAAATGTAAGGACAGATTAATACAATTATCTAAAAAAGGTTTATGTAATAGACATTACTTTAAAATATAGTGGCTTTATCTAAATCCGGTACAGAATTAATTTTGACGTTGGCATTTTTATTGCTAGATACGTAACGGTAAGGGTTACATTCCTTTTTTAAAATATTTTCGCTGTAGTATACATTTTGCTCTATGATACGTTACATCACTTTTGTAAATATATCAGAATACTTGTTAATTACATTTCTAATCAACACCAGCAGACTGATAAATACCATTAATTAAAGAAGCTCTGGTGTGGAGTGGTGGTGTTAATTACAACTAGCTTGGTAGCAGAATGGTGATGTTCCTAGGAATGACTCATCAAGCACCTTTTCAGGCAATCCAACAATTTATTCAATCATTCTGTAACTCTAACGTTAATTGGAGATAAAATTTTCTACCATTATTTAAGGAAATACCTTGTTGACTAACGTTATAATAACTAGTATGATCGGAGGATTAGCAGAACCGCCAAACATTAAAAGCTCTTATCTGGAATCACAACGTTTGGAGGCCCCTTCAGCTCCATAAGTTGTAACAGTTACTGAGCATTAGTTCTGATTATTATAATCTATCTTATCATTTTACTTTTGATATTTTTAGTTTTACAGGAGCTGCAAAACGCACCTAATTTATAAAATGTCTACCAGAAACTACATAGGTTGATTTTGCAAAAGTTATCAACCCCTTTTTGATTTCTGATTCCTTCTAACTTTGAATTTATTCAATTAGCTTGGGTTACATTGTAGCTTATAAAAAAATAATTTTTTTTCTTCCATTTGGTATCCTAGCTTTGCCCAAAACTCTTACCAAGTTGTACTTGTGTAAATACTTGCACGCCAGACATAAACTGGCAAGGGATTATTACCGGCTTTTAATTATCCCACCTCAGGTATTATTATCTGTAACTTTATAAATCTAATTGCACTAGATCATTATTAACTTGGTTGGGTTTTTCCAAGGTAGTTACCAAGGCCCACTTCAGAATTTTGTGCTCTTTAAGGCAACATTAGATTTTTGCGTCCTTGAAAAACTACATCGCATCGATTTGAATAACTTACCCATTCCCATTCTGTCTACTTTTCAAAGAATTGAATAACGGATACAAAAATAGTTTCAGCAGTTGGTAAAAATTTTTCAGAACAACACTTCCAACAAATACTACCAAACTAGAAAGAAATTGTTTCAAATACAATGGAGCAGATGTCAAGCTTTCGTCTTTGCAAAGTCTTAATTTAACTTCTACATCAAACCTTGCTCATTTGTATTTAATTACTCCATACATATTGCATTGAAAACAAACATATTTAAGTATCTTTTCCAAAGATATGTTGAGCAGATTTTATATGAATTTTATTGTTGCTGAGATAAATCCTTTTGGTTCACGCTTGGAAGTTGAAGAAAAAACGTCATATCAGGGTGTAAAGAAATTTATGCCAGTTTTTTACTATTAGTCAGTACTTGAGTGAAACTTCACAAGTTAAGCTCAAGTTACCTGTCTCTTTACCTTGAGTCCAAGGTTATATGGTCTTGGGAAAGTTCATACACGAGATTATTAGCTTGTGATCAACCACTCTATCCACTAAACAAACACAATGAAGTGATAATCTACAATAATTATAAAACACGGTAGGTTATAAGGATATGTCCAAAGATCAAGAAGCTGGTTGTCTTACTACAGAAGGTTTTTCTTGCGAAGTCGTCTTCTTTTGTGGTAGATTTGAACGATAACACATGCGAGATATTGAATGGCACCTGGTCGGAGCCCTTCGAGACTATTCATTGCATCTGTTGTTTTGCATATGCCGTTTACATCTTTCTTTGTGTCTCCATATTATGCGCCCTAAGACAGTTGCTTTATTGACTTAACATTTGAGAGCGGCCCTAGTGAGTATAAGCTTAATTCGACTAGTTTGTTGTCAACATTTGTATAATACCAAATGTAGTGTTTTGATGTTTTGTCTTTTACTGCTTTAGAATACCACGTTACAAAGAGCGCCTGAAACTTGAAAATCTTTACCCGCATTTTTTAGACTGTCAATATCATGATCTAATATGCAGTGTATTAAACGTCACCGGCGTTTTTAGCAAATGCTATGTGTTAGAAGGTATTTTATAAATATAATGTTATTGCTAGGAATTTGTTTGGGGTAATTACGAGTTTAAAGACTCTTTCGGTATATGCAACTTAATATTAATAGATATGCCGGCTTTGAACTAGCTTTTAAAGGCCGGAGGCGAGTCATGGGTGAGGACGGCCTAGTGCCGGCAGTAAACGGTAGTAGAGGTACGAGAATTTTAAATAAATTTGGGATCGAGAGGGCGTCAGCCGCAGAATGCCGTTGACCTTATTTCGAAGGAGAGATTCTGCAGCTGATCTTATCTAGGTCACTATACGGGAAGCCTTTTAGGTTCGAATGACAGGTTCGAACATTACACCAAACAGAAAGAAACGAGATTGTATTGCTCACTCTGAAGATACTTATTTATTTATTTATTTATCTAAAAAAATACAAACAGGTCCCGGTACGGGACTAAACTAACTTTGTGTATGCAGATGAAGGTCGATGTCCACTGGTTTCAAAACAGGTAATATCTAAAACAATTTATTTGTACGCTATTTCTAAAAGAAAAGTCAGAAGGTAAAATAAATTGGAACAATAAACAGAGTACAGCGGTCCTGAGTTATACTGCATAAAAATTAGTTCAACATAAACGCAAACAAAGTAAAGAAAGTGCATAAATATTCATATCAATCAGATAAACAATAAACATTGGCCACAGTAAATATGTAACATACAGGAACTAACGGGCAAGCGTCATACTCTGTACGCCTAACTTCATGAATGCAAAAACAAAACATTGGTAGCAAAAAACGTTCGTGGTTATTAAATTGCGATAGCTTGTGAAATGAAGCAGACATAAATATAGAAATATTAACAAGATCATTACTCCAGGTGTTTTTCATTTAACTTTATATTCAGTTGAATATGAAAATATACTTTTAAGAAAGGCAAATTCACAAAGTTATTAATATCACGGGTTGTGCAACAAAAGAAATCTTTCATGTATAAACTGCCAAAACAAAGATTAAAATGTTCAATTTGTACGTCGTTACACTGGCAAAACTGTTAAATTGCAACTATTTAAGTTTACGTTAACAATCTAACAAAGAGCAGATTGTAATTAAGTAAAAGATTATTACAAGGTTTTTCACTAATGCGAGATGACTTTACAACAAAGTAATTCTTAATCTACTTGTAACCAAAGCGAACTGGTGACGAATCGAAAAAACATTCACATTGGCAAGCAACCAAGTTCAACGGTTCCGATACGATTTGTACCAACTTTAGCTCCTTCACAAGATACACAATTATTGGTAAAATTATTTACCGTGATACCGGAACTAATCCAAAAAGGTATCCACGTTTGTGGCACAAAGCACAACATTTCACTGCACACTGGTTTACACAAAGTTCTTTTTAATAAACTAATACAGTTCATTTCTAGTGACAAAGCGACTTCACGTACATACTGATACTGTAGATAGAGGTTTGACGGCGGTGTAATCTCTATCGCCTTCAAAATGCGAGGCAGTACAATTCTCGTTGAAGATTCGACGGAACTGTTTAAACACAGGGAACGCTGTAGCAACACGGGTAACAATAAGAGAGCCAGAATGATAGGATTATTAAAAGTTTGATGTGAAATTTGCTTAGTGGATCCGTCTATAAGACGCAAGTTCATTTATCAACTAACACTGAAGCGACACATCTGGTAAATTCCAGGGATTGTCAGGATATATTTGTCGAAGACAGAAATCATTCACGACGTATACACTCAGGCTTCATACAGAACCTATGCGGATGCCCCTCAACCACTTGAAAAGATCCCGGGACTCGTGAATTTTTTCAAGTCCAAACTTTCCGTACAAGGTAAACGCGGGGTGCATGTGACTTACTTTTGCTGCACTTAACAAAGCTCTCATTGAACTGTCGTTCGGAGTGATAATTCTTCAACTCCCAAAGGGGTTGGTCAATCATCCCATTGGTCTTCAAGAGCTCGTGATACAAGAAGCACAGATGGAGACATCGAGAGGATGGGATAAAATTGGTTAGGAGTTGCGAGCACTGCCCTGCTGGCTAATTTGCCAAATACGATATTGAATCTTGCCCTGAACTAGGCAAGGTGACAGTTTTATAATCCAAGCAAACATAAAACCTTAAAAGAATAACTTTTTAAGGGGGAAATTATCTCGAAATGTATTTGAGTTTATAAAATGCAAAACTAGAAGCGATTTTGTTATATACAACGTTTTTATGCATTTCATTTAATAAGGGAAGAAAACATTTTCTTATAGAATTCAGGGAAGAAATAATTTAACAAAGTCCAAGAAATTGACAACTCAATTCTGCAAACTTTTATAGGATAGAAGAGATAACATGTAATTTCCAAGGAATAACATATATATGTACACACGGAATTAATATTAAAGAAAGGTTTTTTTCAACCTCGCAGGTCGATAAAGTCGAGAAATACATTTACAGCTGCGAATATTTGAAAACGTATAATGATTGCATCATGTCTGGATGCGTAAATTCGCACTTTTTCTTAACAAATTTTAAAAGTGAACACAATAACTTATAAATGAGAAAAATTTATTAGCAGATAATATTTTGCTGTTTAAGATACAAAGGGTCAGCTTGTAATGTTTTATTAAATTTTGACAGTTCTCGATTCTTTTAAAAACATGGTTTAGTAGAGTTACTAAAATTTAGAAAAATATGTTATGCAAGTACAGAAATGCTCAGTTCTAAGTTAACAATATTAAGACCAAACACAATTACTTACAAAACTAGACGATCATCTTGGCGGAAGAGAGTTCTGTTTGTTTGTACAGGGTGAAATTTCATATATTAACAGAAATAAAGGGGAATTCATGGAGACGACTCTTAATAAATAGAGTGCACGTTTAACCTTGTCTTGGCTTAGCTACTTCTAATGTTATCGAATGGTATGGCCCGGACCTAACAAAACGTAGACAAAATATTTGTTGGTATGCATTTTTTAGTTAGTTTCTCCAGCAGGAACGTCTTTAAATTTTATTTACTGAACACTGAAGCAACAAATCATATTTCTATTATTTACGAGTAGTCCAAAATCTACGTAGTTAAAATAGTCATTATTTATTTTCTAGCACTATTTTACCAAGTGCTTTGACTGGTGCTATTACTGTTGAGGTTTAAACATACTGGCTGCATATACATCTACAAAAAATAATTTAAATAAATCATAACTTAATTCCTGAAGATAATTAGTACGTACCTGCCTTTATTGTTGATGATTAAGTGAATCTATACTTGACTCCAATAAGCAGGACTTGGTTGCTCTGCTCACAAACTAAACTTAAGTTGTCCGCTTTTAATCATGCGGCTGAACATCAGTACGAGTTTGTACTTTAAATTAAGTCTCAACTATAAAATATTACAGTATGCTTGAAGAGAGCCATCAAACTTGAATCAAGTACTGACTGTAAATATATGTATGGTTTTAGTATTTTGGTCGTCTCCAAAGCCAATGGCGCTGCTAAAGTTGCGTCTGATTGGACATGTACCCATTTAAAGGTATACACGCACTTTTAGATTTTTGTGATAAAAGGAATATCTAATTAAATAAAAAACAACAAAAAACCGGTAGATGACAACTCGTGTTTCCATAGCCAACAAACTCCAAACTTGATGATTATGTTACCAATCCTTCAATTATAGTTTTTGGGCGACTTATATCAACATCAAAACAGCTCGCAGCTCCAAACCATTTAAAATTTCTTAGATATTTGCGTCTTGTTGTCAAACTAACTCATTTTAAAATTTGTAACGGGAAAAAGCTGAAAAAGAAGCATAATGCCCGTCACGAATGTCGGAATATGTTCAAGCCCATAGCTCAAGTCAAAGACGGGGTGGTCCTAGCTAAACTTACTTTTCCCAAAAAGAAAAAGAAAGCTTACATAACCGAAAACTTTTGACGAGTTTAAAAGATGCCCAAAATTAAAGGCGCCGGAAGCTGGGTCATAGGGAACCCACAGCCAATCCACGCAGCTTCTCGTAAACTAACACCCTGTATATGGGTCTTTTGCAGAACAACGCCCTCTATACAAGTGGCTCTATAAAATATCACACTGTATACAGATAATTTTATGAAACCTTTGCAATGAACACATAACTTTATAAAGATGATTTTGCAATAAAACTTAACACTTTGAATTCTTTAGCTGAAACACTTGAAATCTTAAGAAAGGAGTCAAATTAATGCTCCCTATTACTTACCAAAACGATATAAATTAGATGAAATACTAAATCTTAGAAACTTTGCTGGTTCTCTGGTGATTCATCTGACAGCTTACATTATTAAACAACACAATACAATTATAAAGCCTTTTACACTCTATTTTCGAATAAAGTAACACAACTAAACTTTACTATACTTTATTATTCTCAAAAGCAAGCAATGAAAATATGTGTAAAACAAATAAATGAAGGGGTTAGTAGCTTAACATAAAAACACAACAAAATAACAAAAGAGATTATGCTTCAAAAGAAAATTGTTCCCAGAAGGGGATAGAACCAAATTAATAAACATAGAACATAAAGATTTTCTAAATCAGGTAACAAACAAAAGAATTATTAAACGCCAAATGTTAAAGAATGAATTTTGATTACAAAATATAATCCGCTATAATTTAAGTCTTCTAAATTAAAATAAATAAACAAATGATTACCTTTAAAGTATTTCAAAATACAGAACGCAAAATATAATATAAACCAACTATTATTCCCTGTGAATGTTCAAATTACAAACTAATGAAATTATGAAAAAAAATCAATAAATTTAACTCCAAAAACGTTTTAATAAATCTGAATAGAAGAACTTTAACCTTACTTACATAAAATATATGTTAAACAAAAACAAAAGATATGGACAAATAATATTTCTTACATACTACTCCTTCCTGGGTATTTAAGATTCGAAAACGCTGTCAGCAATGCACCAGAAAAGATATCCACAAGTTGCGGCTGAAGCAGGGGCTGCCGGCTCTCTTTATTACAGTAAAAAAATTCAAGATCTGATAACACAAATTCACTGCATTGTTTCTTTGACTAAACAAAAATATCACCTAACCAGAGTCTTTAAGGAAACTGTCAATACGATAAACACAAAAAAGAATATTGGCGTCATGAGAGTTAGAACACGGACACACGGAAGAAGAATAACCAAAATCTAGTTACACTCATCTCATGGGCATACAGATGATCGCTTTACGCGAACGTTCAAAATAGAAGACAGAGTACGGTGAATTCCCTTTACCTTTCATATCATAATTTTGGATTTAATCCCTTAGCTTGCGAATTCTAGAAGACATCCGCGAAAATCCGCCATTATTCAACTCGTTCGGAGCCCATCTCCTAGAGTTCACCAAAAATGCACTACGGCAACCACAAAAAGGTGAATTCGCAGCCGAAAATCGTTGTGACAAAACATTTTGGGCCAAAACCTCGCAAAGGTAACCACATAAAGCACATCGCTGTCCCCCGTAAGGCACAACCAAGTTGGTCCAAAGACCAGGTCCGACTCTGACCAGAAATTTCAAATAATTTTGCACATGACAATTGTGATACAATAACAGAAGTCAGTTATACACTGTACCAGGAAACAAAACACAAATGATGCATTAAAAATGGAAAGTTTCCACACATAATTATTCCAATCTGATACGGTCTTTTGTAAAACCATAACTCAGCATTTCTTCTGACGACGGAGCTTACATTTAAATAAACGGTAATGAAATAAAAATACACCCGAAACATATAAACAATCTCGAGTTAGAGTGAAGCACGTTATACTAATAAAAATTGCAGATTAATTTTTATAAATGAAACCTAAATAAAACTTTCTCACATCACAAAAGATCTCATCAACTATAAAGGAAATATAAAACAATTTATTGGATGCATTTTATAATGAAACAAAGTAATGAATTTAAATGAAATACAAATACGACAACGAAATGTTAAATTTCATGCTTAAAATGCACACAAAGGTCCATTGACTTCACAAAAAAAGGTAGATCTGCACATAATTTCCATTGACATTTAAAATTACGTCACAAAGAAAGATGCTAATAATGAAGAAAATAAGAAAATATTTAATGGACAAAGTCACAAAAGAGTTTTGCACCGTAATTGCATCCTATAAACATTGATAAACACTTCACGTCAAACCAGATAATTTTCAGACACGTCCAATCTTGCTCTGATCGCAAATCACGTACAATTTCATAAAATGATTCAATTTATAAATCAGGAGAAAAATGTTGTTTAACAATATCACAAAGACATTGTTTCTATTTTCTGTTATTTCTAATTTCTATTTATTTGAATTGCAATTATTGTTAACGTATTCCCTCTTTCAAAACACGGTTTAGAGAAACTTCAACTTAAAGTCATTCAATAAACGTACAAAAGTAAATACAACAGAGTAACTTATACTTACTTCTTTGTTTGTATGCTTATTTGCCTCATTAAATACTATCCTGCTACATTTGCAGTAAAACATAATCGTACATATTAGTTACAGTTTGCTGCAATTTGTGCAGTAAAATGGAACTTCCAGAATTGTACACGCAAGAGATTTACTAATTCCACTTTAATGAAACGGCTGAGACTGAAGCTTAACATCTTGTGCAGAAGATGGATAACTACATTCAGTTGGCTACACTCGGAATAAATAAAATGGACAACTGATAGGATTCGTATAGGTTCATACTAAAAAGTAATTTCATAGTTATGACGTCATATAAATGCAAATAATCCTATGAATGGTTCTTAAGGGAAAGCTTTAAATTCAAGTTTTTTGTTTACTTGAATAATGTTTTTAAACAAAAAAGAAATTTAGAAAAATCTTTTGTTTTGCAAACATAAACAAAGTGCGTGTTTTATTTATGAGCTTTACTTATAGGACGTCCTTAGTCATATTACGGTTACGGTTGGAGTTTGGAAGTTTGCAAGTTTGAAATTGAAATTTACTTTTAACTTTTACAAATATTTATGTAAATGTACTCTAGCTATATTGTTATATATCTTTAATACAAATTTATTTAAAATTATCACCACTTGGGTATATACTCACAAAAAATAGCCTTTAAATTTTCTAAAACCTAATTAAAACAGTTTCCAAAATTTAAACTCATTGTATGTTTTGGATATTCCTTTTTCTTTTACTCATTCGTTATTCTGTAATTTAGATTTAACAGGTAGGAAGATTCACAAACTAATGGGGTCTCTGAACCGCGGAAAACTATTATACCTGATCTTTACCTCAGATACAGCAAACAGGGCACTTAATATTTCTAATTAAGATAAGAGGAAAGTTATACAACTTTCATAGATGTTACGCCCTATAGAGAAGTCTGCCTCATTAAACGAGAATTTATAAATGGTTTGGCATCTACTTATAATCTATCACTCCCTAAAATTTTCTTAGGGGCATCCTAACCTTAATTCGGGTACTACTTATTTGACGGTCAGTAAATTTTTTAATAAGCAATTGGTAAATTGTAGAAATACACTGTGAAGAAAATTGTTAATAAATGTTTACAATGTGTCTTCAAAAAGTCAACGCAACTAAAAAATAAACAATTTACTTAATTAGACTTCAGTAGTTTGGATAGTTAAAAACTTCGGATTGAGAAGCATTAATCCGGATTACTGAATCACTACTGTACATAAGGGTGGGCCAAAAAAAACAAAACTTTTTTCTTTCAAGTCGTACTACCGCGGAAAAGTTGCGAATTGGGGAGGCTAAAAAAGGTTAAAAAAAATAAAATCGGTTTATATCTTCCGGTCGCGCATGTGCTCTAAAGTTAGCCGAAATTTGGAAAAATTCACATTTTTACGATAATTTTTAACATTTTTAAATTAGCCTCTTACCGAACGTAATAGCTCAAATTCTTATGTATTAATTAACCACAGAATATAATGTTTAAATATTACTTAAATCTATCAACACCTTCCGGTCGCGCATTGCCTTCAAAGTTAATAAAATTTTGAAAAAAATTTAGAAATAAAGGTAGATCATAGTTCAAGGAAAAAATTTTCACTACAAGGTCTTTATTTGGATAAGAGGAAGGACGACACGTTAGTAGTAGATCAAGCTCATTTGAAAAGGCTCCGTAGAGTAAAAAAGGAAGAGCATTACTCGCTAATTCAAGAACTTGGTTCAGCCTACATCGGCCATGTTACTCCAACTTTTGGAAGCTCTGAATATATTGTCACTTCTATTATTTCTTATCTGTCTGGTCGGAGTATTTCTCTTGAAAAATTAAATGTCGTAGGATGCGGTTGCACTGAGTTAATACAGGTTGGAAAAACGGTCTGATTCGCCGAATCGAAGTACATTTGGGGAAACCGTTATAATGGGCAGTTTGCCTCTTCCATTTTAATGAACTGCTATTTCTGCAACTGTTTCAATATCTAGACGGTAAATCAACGGGTCCGAAATTTTTGAGAGAGCCACTCGGTGGAAAGCTAAGTGGGTGCAAAAAACGTCCAGCGATTCGCTTCAAGAGGAATGGGTGTCAGATCACCACAATAGACAGCAGTAGACTAAGTAAGGATCAGCAATATCTACTCGATATATCCATGGCAATAAAGTCAAGAAACTGTAAAGAGCATTTGGTTGTACAAGATCCTAGTCCCTTGTCACACTCGAGGTGGTTGACAACAGCAAATCGAACTCTCAGATTGTACTTAAGTGAAGAAAGTCCCACGCCTGAACTTCAAGAAATAGTTATATTTATTCTGAAGTCATACATGCCAATGTGGTTTAGTTTTAAAACAAGTAAATTTTTTACAGACGGACCAAAACTTGTGAACCAATCAATACAATCCTCAAGGTACCTCCCTGAACTTTTACCTAATATTTTCGACCCTGTGATAGAACGAAATGGCTTTTTTCGCTCATCCAGAACATTTAATGTTAGTCATGACACAAGCTAATATAAAACACTAAGAAAGCTCGGACTTCGACGAATTCTAAAGGCGAGACAGTTAGATCAAAAGAGAACAACTATCAGAACATTCATGCCGCCAAAACTTAATTTCAAGGCTCAGCACTACTCGGAAATAATTAACTGGATGGACTGTGATTTTTCTTCTCTCCCATTATTAAGAGATATCAGTGACGATGAATTTAAATCACATATTCAAAGTGACTGAGCTCCTAATTGGGATGTACCATTCAAGCCATTTCCAGTTCACACACAGGCAGTTGAACGATCTCTGACACTCGTGACAGAAGCCTCAGGAAAAGCGGAGCTGAGTCTAGGGATGGTTTTATGAGAACGACTCTGCTGTCAAGGTCAACCATGCCTAGCTTTTCCCATAAATCAGATTTCAAAGTACTTTCAGCTAAGAATGAGTAAAAACGGAGATGCTCAATTGTTGAACATGAGTTTCTTGGACTTATGACTCTTCACACAAAAACCTAATACTTTCTATAAAAAAAATTGTTTATAAATATTACTAATGGTCTAAAATAGTTTGTTTTTAAACATTTAACCCTGTATTCAATAAAGAAAACCAAAAAAAGAACATGTAAGTTGTTAGTATTTTTTTTTAAACTATGAGCTACGTTTATTTCTAAATTTTTTTCAAAATTTCATTAACTTTAAAGGCAATGCGCGACCGGAAGATGTTGATGAATTTAAATAATATTTAAACATTATTTTCTGTGGTTCTAATACATAAGAATTTGAGCTATAACATTCGGAAAAAGGCTAACTTAAAAATGTTAAAAATTATCGTAAAAATGTGAACTTTAGAGCACATGCGCGACCGGAAGATATAAACCGACTTTATATCTTTTTTTAACCCTTTCTAGTCTCCTCAATTTGCAACTTTTTCGCGGTATTACGACTTGAATAAAAAATTTTTGTTTTTTCGGCCCACCCTACTGTACATAACAGAGTTTAGCAAAAAGTACTTATAGTGCATCTGAGTTTCTTGCAGAATAGTCCTATGTCAAATGGTCTGAATAACCGTCACTAATGTTACATTACATTACACATTTAGATTTTTCCAAATTCTAATTTACATATCCGTAGAGAGCTCTAAAATCTTCACTAAAATTTATAAAAACAAACGTACTCACATCCCATGTTAGACGTTGATTGTGTTGTGTGAGCCTGGTGGCTCCATGAGTTTTGTTTGATGTAATTTAACTACAGCTGACTAAAAACCTCCACTGCGTTTAAAATTTAATTGATTTTTACAAGTGTACAACAATTTAACACTACATCAAGTACAAGAATCAAAAACAAAAATGCAAGAGAGGGCTGCAAGAGTCTTACAGTGGGATTTATATACAGTGCTCGCACCCCTCGACTCGACCGAACCGGTAGCTGCCGGTGCAGAGTGCGCACATTCCGACGTCCTTGAACTACTTGTAGTTCAATAAGAGTCAATAATTTTTAATGTGTCTCTAATTCTATCGGCAACACACATATTTTAGAAAATGCCCATTTTAGCACTCCACCTTTCGTTAACACGTGCATCAGGCGCACTTCACCATCCAGGAAAGGTTCGCACGATCCGTCCCATCCTTCAGCATTTGACCGACCTGCAGCACTTGCTGACCTCAAGATCTCCACTTAAACTTCTGCTGCAATTCGTTTATGTATTCCTTAGTTCAACGTTTCCAAAAGTGGTTGATCAGCTATTGACGATGTCGGAAGGTGGACAGATTTGCCGGAGTCGTTGTAGCGTTGAATTCGTGTGGATATGACGTCAGCGACGATCCAATCAAAAAGTGCCCGGGTGTAAGAGGTTCGAGGTCGTTGGGATTCTGTGTTAAAGGACATAGAGGACGGAAATTCAACAGTGACTCTACCTGCGTTAAAATAGCGTGAAAACTCTCGTAAGTCAAATTAGCGTTTCCGATGATTCGTTTGAGATGATATTTTACGCTTCGTATGCCCCTTTCCCAAAACCAGATTCCTCGTTCTACCATCCTTTATAGAAAAAATCTATACCAGTGATTGTAAACGGTCGACAGACAATAAGTCGCGATTTAGGCAGTTCTCCCATTGTGGGCATGCTTGGATTTGCCTTAAAACAAGTTACACATTTGCGAAGCTGTTTCCGAACAACATTCCTACCGTTTAAAGGCCAAAACGTGTTTTGCACAGAAGCTAGTACAGCTTGTGCATCAGCGTGCCATAAACGATGATGTTCGTAAGTTATGATTAAATTTGTAAGCTGGCTGTTGCTGGGCAAGACGGCAAGATACCTTTTTGCATTGTGATATTCACTGTTTCTCAATCTACCTCCTATGCGAATAATTCCCTTCTTGTCAATAAAGGGATTCAAAAACAACCATTTGCTGTATCGAGCCAAGCCTTCGCCTTTTTTTTAATGCAGAACTGTTGTCCGCGAATTCTACAGACTGGACTATCCTAACTAAATAACCCGTAGCCTGGTTCATTTCGTGGCTTGTTAGAGAACCTAGACTGCGACAGTCCCTGGATTTTAAATTGTATAAGACGAGAATCGACCGAATGGGTAGCTGCCGGTGCGCACAGGTGTCATAATCATCTTGATTATCTTAGATTAAAGTTTAGATGATCAAAGGCTTCTTCACTATTCTAATGCCAGATTGATTTCATTTCTGTATCCATTATTTACCTAACTTTTCGATCTTTTTCCTTCTAATTTTTCTCTTGTTTTCTTGTTCACTTAGTTGTTTCACAACTTAGTTCTTTTAAAATGAATTTTCATCTTTCTCTTTCCGCATATTTCTTTTTCTTTAATATTTAAAATTTAAATCTTCTATTCCAGTCAATGTTTCATCTATTTCTTCTTAAGATTTTTTGTTTTACAGTTTTTGTTTTTTTTAATTTGTTTATTGCAATTTGATTACGTTATTTTTTGCTTTATCGCTAGGGTGTCTGCAGCCATTAATAATTAATTAAGTTAATTGACAAACTATCGTTGTTGAAGTTGGCTGCTTTATGGCTCGGTAACGCTGAGATGTCGTAGTTGTAGGTTGTTGTTGAGGATCTTAATGTTGATTTGGTTAATGATGTTGAATTGATTGGACCCAGTCGCTCTTCTTACAAACACATTTCTGTGATTTGCTGGGTGGAGGTTAAGCCCAAGTAGAGAGTAGCTGTGCGACGCTAATGGTTGCGGTAGAAAGAAACTTTTAACGCGGAGCCATCAGTAAAAGAGGAAGAGTATACAACCAATGCAATAGTCCATCCTCTTCTCTGATCGTGGACATCCGTAGAGCAGTGCTAGGAAGGTAGGAGATTCTAGCCCAAAGCACAGGCACTTCTATACACAGGTTGCAATAAACTTTTTCTTAGTTTATCTACCGGATTCCACAGGTCTGTTTAAAATTTATTTATCGTCTCTTCTCCTATTCTTTTTGTTGATGCATACTTTGTATTCATTTATTCTTCAAATTTGATGGATAGTACTATACTTGAGTCTATTGCTTTATAGTTTTTGTATTGATTTCTTCTGTAACGGTTATTCCTTTACCTTCTTTAGATTTCTGTCCTGGTATTGTGTCTGACATGAGTAGAATGCAATGTATGCAGACGGTCCCAGGACATTTGCAACCATTTTTGCTGTCCTCAACATTGAAGGAGATATGAACATTTTTAGTTGTAGACTGTAAAAAGTACAAGAAAACGCAATTTTACTTATCGAGATTCTTAATTTGGCAAACCCACCAGAATAAATATTCAAAATGGTAGTCAGTGCTTCGTCCATAAGTTCTTGCTCTCTGCAACGAATCTTGAAATCGTTTCAAGGTGTTTCCATAATTTTGCTACAGTTCGAGACCATGAGAACTTTGAAACCTTGTGTTTTCTGAACTTCTCAGTTCATAACTGCTTTAATATTGAGAATGGCCACTCTTTATTTTCAACTCATACTGAGCTAAACTATACATTGGTGAATTATCAAATGTATGTCATGGAGCACCTTATATAATATATCCATTTACTAGCTTTTTGCTTTCTGCCCTTGGTTTCTTCGTTCCATTTGTTCCAAATATTCTGAGTATCTATCTCAAAATACGAAATAGTGTTTGACGTTGTAGGCATTTGAAACATTTGCTGTAAATCCTACCCAAAACAATAAAAGTATTATAGCAACGATGATTATAAAATCAATTAGCTCTTTGCGTAAAAAATATACACAATTTATAGAGCGTAATATACATTATATTTGAGTAAAAGCAGTTTTCTCAAATTCAAATATGTTTAGCTTTCTTGCTATTATCTTTGGTAAATAACTAACTCTTCCTAAAAAACTGTTTTTAGCTACATCGAATTGACCTGCCTGAAATAGTATATTTGAATACTTATGTCAGTAGATAGTTCTAATTCTATGTAAATCAGAATACAACCCTTCAGTGTGAGACCAACGGAGATTTAAGATTCTGAATACTGAGGTAGGCTTTAATACTACTTCGATCCTTTGTTAGCTAACACACATTTGCGATGAATTTTCACAGCATAATTCTGCTTACTTAACAGCAATATTAAATATAACAACATTGCAAATCTAACAAATTCACTTGATCACATTATTAAACAATATATAGCCATAGGTATCCTTTATATCCTTTAAAATGCAAATATACCGACTTTCATTAGAAAAACAGAAGTTAATTAATGTAACGAAACCAATTAATTGGTTTTGAAGTTAATAAAATTGCAAACCTTCAAAATCTCTATTACTGTTATTTTAATAAATTACAAAAGTTCTGCTATATCTCTTGTACTAACCAAACCAATATAATAAAGATATTTGCTTTGGTTATTCAAAATAATTTTTCATTACAATATATTTCCCTAACTGTAAGAAAATTGTACTTCTCAAGTTAATTTTAAATAAAAACTTGATAATAAAATCTAACTTTTTAGAAAAGTTTTGTTAACAGCATTGTATTGTTTGAAACTTTAAGCACTTTTGCAACAGTGCAAACAGAAATTAATTTGTACTTTAGTAAATTTATTCCGGTTTCTAATTAAGGGTGAAGCATGAAAGGTATCCTTTTACAGAGTGGGAGGCGGGCCACGGCGGCCACTCGCAAAGCATGGAGGTGGAAGTTCGCGAGGCTGGCCCCCGAGATTCCACCGCACTGCTGGTCAACAATACTCCCACAAATCCAGGGACAGGTGAGTTAATTAAAAAGATTTTTTTGTAAATCCGATCTAGATTATCAAATCAAACCAGCAATTTTTAATTTAACTCTTAAATGGCTTTTAAGATAAAAAATGAAGGTAATGTATGTACTATATATATTACATACGAGTAACTGATGCTTAGCTTTTCAAAACATTTAGACAAACTTAATTAATTTTCTTTAAATTCTTAATAAAATGAAAAGCCTATTTATAAACTGAAGATACAAGTTTCTTAATACAATATTTTGTCAAATGAATGTTTTACCTTTCAAATTGCAAGGTCAGATAGAACTTTGACGGGTTATAAGTTCACTGATACTCAACTGAACTATTGTCGGAATTTTCTTGATTATTTTAGAAACTGTGATGATATCTGCTCATTATTTCCAAGAAGACAATTTTTGTGCAAATTATGCTCTCGCTGTGAAAATCAATATACTACTAAATGATGATATCGATTGATACTGGGCAGATTCTACAATATAATAATGAACGTTTGTAAAATTAACTGCTAGGTTAAACCAGATTAGTAAACTTGCGTTCATGAGTTCGATCCGTATTCAACATCAACATTAAAATTCAATTATACCGTTAAATAAAAATTCACTTAATCAGTTCATGTTTTACAAGAATTGGGCCAAACTGAGAACTGTTATAACAAAATGCAAGTAATCATACAAAATAAATTTATTTAACCCAAAAAACTGAATAAGAAAGTGTTCCACAATTTTGTCATGAAAACTATAAGTAGCGCATTATTTCAGAGTTAGCGAGTTAGCGAGTTAGATTCAAATAAGCAATAATATCATGCAATAGCGCGGTGGTAGTAGCACAAAGATCGTTTTGAACATTTAACCCACGACCACGTATCATAAAAGTCTTACAAGATCCAACTACTGTTATGCAAATATTGCACTGTTTATAGATAGCAGAGAAATAGAATGCAAATTCCGAGATAAATGCTTTTTGCTTTTATCGTACATACTGACCATATTGTGACAATAACGTCGTGGATGAAAGCAAAAAAATGTTACGACAAACATAATATGTAGATTTTATAAACGCATGACTAAAATTTGTAATGTAGTCCAAAACTAACGCAGGTATAGTGCTTCTATATTTAAGAGCTAATGTGTTCTTAACGAGAACGGAATCTAATCTGTAATACCTTTGAACTAACAACTAACGCAAATTGGTTAAAAAAGAAATAAAAAAGGAAGTTAAAGTTTAAGTAAGTTGAACTGAATTGAATAGAAGTAGAGTCAAAAGGAATAATAAAACTACGACAGGTGAAAAAAGAAAGAAAGGTAGATTTTACGCCAGACCAGAAGAAGATCAAACAGTACGAATGTGTGCTTTAGAAATCTTAAGATATGCTCAGAACATTTGGTTTTCTTTTTTGTCCTTAACTATAGAACTATACAGTTTATATACATTCCTAACCTTAATAATCTGTTTGGTCAAAAATGGAGTTAGTTACTTGGCTACTGATTCAGCCCTTGCAGAAGTAAAGAACTGCCAGTAGATGAACTTTAAAACGAGAGAGAGAGAGAGAGAGAGAGAGAGAGAGAGAGACACAGGGTTTAAAACTTTTATTTCTGCTAATGCCCACGATGACCATACAGGATATCAGCCTAAAGGTTAGAATCGGGATAATTTTATCTAAATCAATTAGAGACAGCTCCTGTGTTGTGACCGATATATCAAAAGACCTTGACAATAAAAAATTATTTCTGAATATTCTACTGAAAAGCATTTGTGTGTGTGTGTAGTCATTGTCAGTTTTCTGCCGAAGCAAATGCGGAAAGCCGTTTTAAGCGTCTAGGCGCTTTTTAGCCTTGTGGATAATGGTGGTTGTTTGGTTAGCAAGGTCAAAAGCGTTCCTTGTTCTCGTTGGAATCTTGGGCCAAACTTGTAGCAGCACGAGGAGGGCTGATGGCAGCATGGATGTTAATGTGGCGGCGTCCGATTATTTTTCGCAGATGTTTTTGCTAAGCTGGGCGGCAAATTTGTACCTGAAGTGAGTACGGAATTAGTGGGCGTGGCTTAGTTGAAATTCTCTGCTAAAAGGCTTTTTTGACGTTAATTAAAGGCGTTGGTGACTGGTTGGTAGATAGTTTACCGGAGATGAAAAGCTATTTCGTTGGTATAGAAGGTCTGGAATCGCAGGATGTCATTGACGCGGTGGATAGACGGCTGTTGTTAGGTGCCCAGCTGGTGTTGTGCCTAAATGAATGGAACTGGTAGTAAATGTTGTATAAGGCCGTTGGTGGTGTCCGCAACACGAGCAATAGATATGGTTAGATACTCATTGGCTGTCGCGGACGGTGTTGAATCATGACGATGCCGATGGTGATAATGAAGAAGCTAACAACGTACGCAGAAGGAGAAGTATTAACTCACGACAACAGATGGATTCGGCATACAAATAGTTTTTGGGAGCCACATCCCTACTCGCGCGATGTAGGGGGTGAGTTCAGTAGCGGCCGCTAGGCTCAAACGGCAACGCGGGTGGAAGAAGGACGCCGACTCCTGGGGCCTGCACCGCCCAGAAACTCAGGGAACCGTCGGCTGGTAGGACGGCTACGCTTCTTGGCCTTCGTTTCTCAAAGCAAAGGTTGCCAGGAGCAGCTGTAGCAGGATACGTCACCCGGGGTAAGGTCTCCGGAGGGCCGGATCCACCTGACACGGACCATTGTTTATACACTGGGAAGGGAAAGGTAGGGAGAAACCACTACCGACGTCTACCTCGAAAGGACACTACATGGAACCGAGCTTTATCGACGCTTAGTAATAAGAAGAAAAGAAATAAGAACATGTTTCCAATTTAATCGGGCTGTGTTGGTTGTATCGCGATTTATCTTGTATCACTTTTCTCTCTAATTACCTGAAATAAACTAAAGATTTTTCTGACAATAACAACAAGAAGTACTCCATACAATATAATAAAATAAGAAGAAACCAATCAAAATTAACAGTCACAAACACTACGAGGTGTTGAAATATGAACACAAATGTACATTCTCTTTGGAAATCAAATAGTTATTCAATCTAAAATAAAAATTAAACACATTAGCAGTACAATAAATATATATAGTTCTTTGGTCCACCACACCTAGAAACTACTTAGTTAAATGTATGGTACTTATAGATTTGGCAACCATGTGATTAATAAGATACTGTCTTATACCATCGATCAAACATAGTAAATACATTAAAATTTTCAAGCACACGTATTCCCCAAAAACTTTATGGATCAAATCTGGACATATACAGGAAATTTTTAAATTCCATTGAAGAAATATAAGGTCGTTATTCTACGGGAAAAAATAAAAAAAATTTAGATAAATGTTTTCTTAAAATCCTCCTCTACGCAGCTACATCACCTTAAAGTTTTTGCTAAGAAAAGCGACTTTTTGTATGTATGCACTACCTATTAAAGCCTTTATTTGCACTTAGTTTGTTTTTGCCGAAAAAGTGTATTTGGGGAGTGGAGACTGCTCACCATCCTTTATACAAACATATACTTGAACTCGAATGGTTTTTGAAGTTTTTCCACAAGATACGCATGTTTACGGAAACAACTAAAAAAGCAAGATTCTTTCCAAACGACTATGTAATGGCTGTGTCAGATTTCAGATACTCCTCTGAACAATAGAGGTCTGAGGATTAAAGCGGTCCCCAACCTCCAAAACCATCCTTGAAACAAAATCAGTGCAAATAAAAGCCTTGATAAGTAGTGCATGCGTATCAAATTTTGCTACTGCAGCATAAACTGTTGCGGAGTTATTAGAAGAAATCGCTTTCTTTTAGCGAAACTTCAAGATAGTGCAGCTCTGTAGAAAAGCTTTTTCCCGAAGCATCTAAACTAGGTTTTGTTTTATTTTGTATTGTAGAATAACACCCTTCTATTTGTTCCATACAGCAGTTGGTATTCTACCACAATTGTCGAATTCTTAGATAACTATATACAATATGCCAAAACTAGGCCTTGATGTTCCACCATTAAAGCGTGTCCACCAGCATTAAAATAATTCAGATCTGTGCCTGCAAAATCAAGTTGCAGTACGTTTACCTTTACTACATGTGCAGTCCGTACTTAAGCATAATTTACCCAATACGTTCATTGCTGTAAAGTGTAATGAATCAAAAATAATCAAAGTTCTAGAAAGCTTAAATTTTTGACCTGAGTTGTTGATCAGATATGAGACGCACTAAATTTTCAGGAAGCAATCTACCTACGCCAGTTTACAGAAAGTGAAAATGAGAAAAAGTTCAGACTATCGAAAATGAGTCTCACAATATACGAGGATAGTCTGAAAAGTGCGTGGCTCAATACAGAGATGGCGCTAATTCTACGGAATCTGCATTATAATTCTGTAGAATAAGCCTTTATGAGGTTATGTACAAAAGTATAGATCGTTCTGTCAATTGGTCTCGGTTTGACAGTATGTCAAAATGAACGTTTCAAGTGATTTTGTGGACAATAGAGAAAAGTGAGTTTCGAGTAGTAATAAAGTACTTTCATTTAAAAGGCCTAACATCAACCGAAATCAAAAATGAGTTGAACTCGATATTGTTGGAATCCGCTCCTTCGTTTTCGATGGTTGTAAAGTGGGTTGCCGAGTTTAAACGTGGTCGTACAAGCACAACTGACAAACCCCAAAGTGGACGTCCAAAAACAGCTTTTGCTCCAGATTCAATTGAAAAAGTCTACCGTATCGATTGAATGACTGTCGAATTAAAGTACGAGGGATAACGGATAGTGGGCATCTCAAATGATAGTGTGCACAGAATCTTAACTGACTCCACACGTTGGGTGTTGCTCACAACGGAACAAAAACTCAATCGTCTAAGTGTTTCTCACGACCTTTTGACACGTTTTCAATGTAATTCGAACGACTTTTTGCACAGATTCATAACTGTCGATGAAACCTGAGTCTATCATTACACTCCCGAAACCAAGGAATAGTCCAAACAATGGGCACGCAAAAGTTCTCCACCACCAAAGAAGGTCAAAACGGTAAACATGATAACCATGTTTTGGGATTCCCATGGAATTATCTTCACTAACTGCTTGGGAAGGGAAACACGATAAATAGCCTGTATTATGCTAGCCAGCTTCAACAACAGAGTGACAAAATCGTACAGAAGCGGCCTCATTTGGCAAAGAAGAAAGTGGTGTTGCATCAGAACAATGCGCCTGCAGTCTGCTGTCGCCATGGCCAAAATTCATAAACTGTGGTTCTAATTAGTGCCTCATTCGTCCTATTCACCTGATTCGGCTCCCAGCGATTACTACATATTCCGTAATTTGAAAAAGTGCCGAAAATAATTATTTTGAGAACTTGGATTTATCGACTTACAAGAGAAGCATTGCTGCTTTGTAGCACTGTTGGAATAAATGTGTTGAGCCAGCGGGAGACTATATTGAAAACTAAAATAGTTTTGTTTCAAAAAGCCTATATTTTCTGTTAGGCCACGTACGTTTCGGACTATCCTGTTCGGACTTGCTTTTGTCTATTTTCTTCACAACAGAACGGCTGTAAAGACAGTGACACGTCTTGGATTAGAGCAAAATATATTCAGTGTCAGACAATGTGTGACGTAAAAATTGAAACGGTGATTTTATTTAAAGGATAATAAGTTACAATAATAACAGAATAAATAGCTCAAAGGATGATATTTAGCTGACAGGACGGAAAAATCAGCTATCATTTTTGTCTAAGGCTTTTTAATTTCATCAAAGTTAAAATGGTAATAAAACTGAGATTTACTTTTTTAAGTTTCCGTAGCAAATTATCACAAAAGAGACTTTTTTGTTTTATGGTTATTGGTTCACGACGTTGGGGTGGCCTTCAAATCTTACCTTAACTATCACCTGTGCTACTTATTTTTGAAACCAAAAACCCTGCCATCTAACAAGTAAAACACTTATTGGCCACTACTCTACTATGCTACTCGAAGTAGAAAAGACAACGGAAACCAGAGATTATACATTCAGCGACAACCAATCTATTTATTTACGTGTAGTAATTGTGATTTTGAATACAAAATTAATCTTGAAATCCCATAAAAGGAACAAATATTCTCAGAAAGGCTTTAAATTATTTGTTTTAGCCAACGCTTTGACAAAGAAGCTCAAATAATCTGCAGTTGCCAAAAATGTTTTGGAAATACTTCAAAATATAAATTACACAAATTAAAACAGATTAAAAAATTTTATTAACAAAGTACGTAAAACTGACAAGATAAAACAAAAATTCATGTAACGAAACAAAGGTGTATTTTAAAATTCAGAATCTGTTACGTGCCAAAATAAACTTTAAGACACAGGCTTATAATCAGCGACTAGAAGGCACGATACCCAGACTAGCAGACAGTCGAAGATGGCTGGGTTCGAAATGCCTACTTACCACTGAAATAGCTCAAAATCGGTATTATTAGAAGGCGCCACTATGGATTCAGCCAGATCACAAGATTCAAAAGGACCATGGTCCCTCTTAAATTGGCAACAGCTTTACAAATACTTACTTAGACTTTCTGAAACAAAAGCTTACTCAAGGCGTTAAACCGCCTTATACAAAAATATTTTTAATTCACTCTGTATAAATGTATCGTCAATTAAATTTGAAATATTTAAATTGAATCATCAAATCGTTTTCTTTGGATCCCTCAGTATATCAAGGTTTTTGAATCACCCGGTATATTCTTTATTAATGAAATTTAATATAACTGCATCAAATTAGTCAAATACTTGGGTGACTTCGATATTTTCACTCTAACCAGTACATACAATTACAATAATAAAACTATCTTTCAAGCTACAAATCTATTAAAAAAATAAATCAAAAAAAGAAATAAAGGTTACATAATATAAAACAAGCAAAAAAAATACAAATAAAACAAACAAACAGTTGATTATACAAAAACAAAGTCTTTATAGAATAAACGTCAACAATCGTATTAGATCTACGACGCAGAATTCTGGTCAATGACGCTCGAGGGGATTCCCAGAAACGCCAAATGCGTGAACGTCCGCTCGACGCCGTTCAAACAGCTTACGGCTGCACTTAATGTATATATTACGAAAAGCAAATATCTAATTTCTTTTAATAAAATCGTCGATGAATTAATACATACAAACAAATTAAAACTAAACCAAATAGTTATGATAAAAAGTATAGCTGATTTACATTGCGAATTTACGCCAAACGTAACTGGATTTTAAATTCTTTATTCGTTAAAACAAATAATCAACCAAACACAACACCACGATGATTATACTCTAAACCGTCGTTGTAAATGTTTACAATAAAGCCAAGGAGAAACTTCCTTGTTTTTTTTTTTGTTTCCGCTGAACAAATTTTGAATGCACTTGTTTCTTTAACCCAAAAGGGTATAAACACTACGGTATTAGTGGGTGTACACTAACCTTGCATAGCTGTATGGTCCAAATCTTGCTTACACGGGTAACTGTGTATCGGTTTACTTGAAACTTGCAGGCTGCCCACGTCTATACAGCAATGAGGGGCAAAATGACGACGAATTCTGCTGGGTTCCGTCCCAAAGACGAAAGGAAGAAACAAAAGGATATCACCTTACTTCCGAGGAATGTGCTTTTAAAAGATAACCCTTGGAAATCCAGTACTACGCTGGTGTACTTTAAAAATACTTCAAAGCAAAACGATAAACTTCACGGGCCACCACAGCTACATTGTGTAGAAAACGTCTCACAAGACTTCCCCACAGCCCAGTATATCTGCCTTCTCTAAAGCTCTCGAATCAACTGCTCTCTTCGCGTCGACCGCACCGTGATCTCAACGCGCAAAAGCGACTTATCCCGTAACTAAATTACGCAGATTACTACCCCTCGAAAACAGCTACTCTCTACAATCCTATTCCTCAATAGAGATCGCCACGCGTCTCGATTTGAATTAATTATTACAGAATAATTTTACAAATATTAAAAACCTTAACAAATGACATAAGAGATTGTTAATTGGACTAAGCTTTTTTGTATTTGATGACAACATTTCCATAATGACACCAAAATTTCTTGCAGCCCAGAAAACGTCTTAACAAAGTTACTGTAGACATGATGTAAAAATCTCTGACTTTGAGTATTTTGGTAAATATCTGACTGCAACATGTTTTTCTAAATCAATCAATTAAACCGCACTTAAAATTACTACTGGTTATCTCAAACAGTTTTATAGATATTTAAATAAAACACCCTGTATATTAAAGCGTTGCCCACAATACAAAAAGTCCGTTTGTAATTTTATAGGTACACCTTTTTTTTATATATAAGTGGTCGGGGAAAATCTGTACGGCAGACACCTGTCAATCCGTACTGTCAGGTAGTGCGGAGTTGGAGGCCCGCTAAAAATCCTTATGCACATTAAGCTGTTGTCACTTGCACCGGAACCGCGCTAGCATTACTTCGGAGCAGTGTGTTTAAGAGTGCTTGGATGTTCGCCACTCTGGTGTTTGCCATAGTCGTATTATATTTAGTGTTCTTGAACTCTTTCTACCGTTATAAACATTCCTTATTAATCCTCTCTTTTTTGATTTATAGTATTTCCCTAATCATAGCTTGGATTAAATTCCAGTATTCCTCCTTCTCCAACATGATGTCGATTATGTTGTCTGGATTTATATCTCTTTCTAACTTGTTGTTTAAATCTATTCTACGTTCCTCCCATCTTCTGCAATAAAAGATTGTATGTTCGGCATCGTCTTTGACGTTGCAGGCTATGCATCTGTCATTATCTCTTTCTTTTATTCTGAACAGATATGGCATGCCCAGCTTCGCTTATGGATACACCTAGTGTAAAAAAACGAGACTAAAGATAGCGTTTCTTAATTATTTTATTGTCAGTTACATAACCAAATTTATTAGATGTACTGGTCTAGTTTAGCAAAAACAGATATGTTTTGCTGTGAGTAGCAATTCATTGAGCTAATTAACAAACCACGTAACTCACATTTCCCACTTCTTATAGGATGAACAAAAAAACTGATTTATTCGACAGCGAATAGATAAATTATTATTGTTTATTCTTAACAATAAAGTTTAAAGTATTCTGAGATGCATATAGGCCACATTGTTATGTAATTAAACATATTAATAATTACAATGGAGTTACTAGGTTAGAATTAGCTAAGTTAAGGAGTTACGTGGTATGTGTATAAAAGATAGGTGATTTACAAAATTTAAATTTGGAGTTAAGTGGTCTCACAATGGGTATAAGGTTTTAAATAAACTACTAGAAATAATAATGAGATAAATACGATATATTATATTTGAAAACATATAAAAATGTCAAATAAAACAAGATGCTAGTAAAAATACATACAATGGTAATAATTTTGACCTTTTCATGAATTGAAGCAGTCTGTTAACATGGCAACTCGTCATGAAAAGAGTGGTAGTCCCTTAGTGTTGCACTTTTCAATTCTTGCAGATGGTTGTACCTTGCTTGTTATCTTCAACCTACTGTCGTACAAATTTGAAAAATCTGCTTCACGAAATGCTTGCATTTTGTCTATAGGATGGCTTAATGATTGTTTTAGATCCTGTCTTTTTCGTCTGAATTTTCTTGAAGCTTCTTCCGACTGTTTTGCGTTATCCTTGCAAGCAGATAATAGTTTGAACTCATCTTCAAAATTTAGTTTGTAATAAATTTTTCCGTCATCAGAATACTTTAAACAGTGCTGTCAGTAACTTTGGCGTCACCTTTCTTCAATCCAGGACGGATAGACTTGTACATTGTGGGGTTTGCATAGTTTTTAAAGAATGAATATTCTAAACAAGTAACCTTATAAGGTGTAGGATGCTTTCTAGCATTTTTGCATATCTCTACATAATCAGCTGGCACATGAACTTCTCTCTGTTTTAGATACCGCTCTATAGTGGAGTGCATAGTCACACTTAACAGCTAAATGTAACAGGACATTGCTCAAAATAGAACTTCTGTTTTGGTAGCTACAGCCGTTACTGAAAATTATTATTTTTTTTGCATTGTTGCGAAGCGGTAACTGGGATTGAATTAAACGACTTACAATGCTTGCAAACTCATTTGCAGTGAGTTCAACTTTTGTTTCATTCCACATGTAGCAAAATCCATTTTTTGTCTTTAGATCATACGTACAAAGGTTGTGGACCGAAAGCTTCCTCCTGTAATATATGCCTGAAGCATTTGATTTAGGACACAATAACAGAGACTGAAGATCCATCGTGTAAACATGCTCTTCATCCTTGCCTAGCAGTGGTTTTTTTTCTTTGAATGATCCTTGTATTCTTCACTAGTAGTGTGTTTTAGCTGGTATGCTGTACATATATCACATTGATCTTTCTTCGGTCGGTATAAAGACAAATTCAGATCTTCAAACGTTTTGTGGAAGGTACAGAAAGACAATGGCTTGCATTTTTTTTCTTGCACCAGTTGTCAGTATAAACCTCGAACAACTGAGACTTTGGCGTCAAACAAGGCTCCAAATAAAGTTTTTGAAAAGATGCCCGACAATAATGTGATTCTACATTTGGCAACGCCAATAAAAACTCTTTTAATAAATTTAATCTTTTATTTAAATCCCGTTGTCTTGTAATCTTTTTTGATTGTTTTTTATTTTCAGTTCTCTCGTCGGTTTCGTCTTTTTCTTCCAACTCTACATGATCTTCTCCTCTGTCTTCTAACTACTAGTTGGCCATCCATTCCTCTATCCCTAAAATTGTCAGTAATGTCTTTTTGCATACTCTGACTTTTGTTGATTTATTTACATAAAAATAAAATTTAAAAGAAAATTTTCGGCGGGAAGTGTTTTCAATTTTTCTATCCCGAGATCTTTGGGTAAAATTTACATCTGTCATAGTCTTTATGAAAATCTTTCTTTCCTTCCAACTTCCAAAAATCATTGAACATCTTTTGTCTTTCTGTTTCTGTCAATGTTTTGCAATGAAAGGTTTTACTTTTACATTTGCAAGTAACTTTTTTCATCGTTCTCTTAGGCCTATTGACAAATCCCGTGCCTTTTCTCCCTTTGTATTCTTTACCTTGTTCACGTAATATCTTTTTTTTTTAACTCCCCGATCATCTTCTGTTACTTAATGTTTCCTTCTTTTGGGTTTCAGAATATCTTGACATATCTTTATCAAGATTTTCAGCTTTTTCAATTGCCTCAACTGGTTCTGTGTTATTAGCGCTGTTATTTTTTTCTGTTTTTGTTGTAATTATATTCAAGTCGTTTATATCAGCTGTTTCTACGTCAATAGTAATACTGATTTGATGATTAGGTACTGCCATTTCATTATCTCACAGAACTCTAGCTTTTGGTAATTGATTTTGCTCATTGTAAACTTCAGCTACCACAGTTATTTCTTGTCTACTGTTTGCCTCTTGACTTAACTCCGTTGCATTTTTTGTTCCCTTGTCACATGGTTTTAAGATAAACTCATTGGATTTTTCTGCTTGACAGTAAACAGTTTCACTTATTAAACTATAATCAAGGTTTGTATGCCTCAGTATGTTACAGTCATAATGATGTAATTCTTCACCAGCAGTCTCTGAAAAGTTTAGGTTTATAGGGAGACTTCCAAAACTTATATCTTGACTTATATCAAGATTTTCAGCTTCTTCCTTTTCCTCCACTAATTGTGTATTATTAACATTTTGTTATTATTTTCAGTCTCTAATATTGTTATATTATTTAAGTCATTTACATCAGCTGTTTGAATTTGAGCTTCAGATTCAGGAAATATTTGAATTAAGATGCCATTTTTATCAATCATGAACTTCTTTGCTGTAGAAATAATATCATCAACAATGACATCTTCTTTGTCAATCTTTGAAGGTGAATTAGTACAGTCAGTACAATCTTGGTTCTTGACCGGCGGCGAAAGCAAGCATTCACCATCTCCCTTGTCAGATTGTGCAATTATTGCTAGTTGTAGTATTTTTTTGGTTCTTGAAGACAAGTAACAAAAACGTAATTAGTGGTCAGTTTAATAAAATGAATACAGACCACTTAACTTCTGGAATGTCTTTCATTCAGAACCTTTTATTTTAGATAAACCCCGTATCTACCGTTTCATATTGAAATAAAACCTCGTAACTTCATAAGAACAGATTAGCACACAACGTAACTTTATCTGAGTTCAGTAGAAGTACACAAAAAATAATGTTTTTCTTCTAGTATAATTCCTATAAAACTTATAAATTACCTGAATTTAAACTAAACAATTTTAAGTAAACTATTTTAAAAGTAAACGTTGATAGAATGAAAACATGTAACTCCTCATAAACTGCAAACTAACCTAAAACTGTTTTGTTAACAAAACACGTAACCCACACATCCTTTTCAAACAGGTTAGGTTTCAACTTAAAATTTTACATTCATTGTAATTTTATGCTAAAATAATATTATATTGTTTTACCTATCTTCAAAAACGTGTCATATAGCCTCCAAACAATAAACAAATGTTGTAATCACAGATAAATCCAAGTACAGACAGCACACTTTTGCATTACAGCACACTTTTGCATTACAGCAGTCTACCACTACTAGGAGTTACGTGATTTGCAATAACGAAATTTCCTCCTAAAAATATACGAATATAACAGCATGAAAATTCCAAAATCTTATTTTTCGGTTACGTGGTTTGTTAATTAGGCCAACGAATTCAATCAAAAGTAAGCTTAAAATCGAATCTACTTATATGTCCTTTACTAAAAAATGATGACTGCAATACGTATGCAATAAGAAGCATTCTAAAGTGACTTGTTCCGATACGTTGCGGGAATTGATCTGCACTTTTAGGAGCAGGCCCCCCGTAAATTGAACGAAGCACTGCTACCATAAATCACATGCGGACTGTGATGAATTTATCGTTTGTAGCTGTGTAGGAAATGCGAGGCTTCATTCTTCTTTCGAAGTTGCAAATTAAGGAAGATGGAGAAAACATAACGGAAAACTTATATAAATAGATCCCCGCGTGTGTTCTGAAAAAAATGTTTTTAAACTTTCAAAGAGGATTTCAACGTGCCCAATAAAAGCTTTTGATGAATACTTTAACAGTTTACCGCTTAAGAAGTTGATATAAGTAGACTGTTTATTGTGTTTAACATAAAATTGTTTCAAATTACTTGAAATGATAAATGAATACAATTTTAAATAAAGGCGTTAGCTCTAATAGAATTATACTGTGAAATTCAAACTCATTCTCTAATTCTTCCAAAGAAGTGTTTCAACTTTTAAGTTTAAAATTCCACAGTGTTTGCGGTTTCTCTGTATTATTCAAAGAGCTTAACCGCCCCGCCACGCGGTTTTTGTAAAATTTCTTGTGCATCTGTGAGGTTGAGTCTAACATCAGGCAGAATATTAAGTTCAGTTTTAGTCATAAACTTCAAAGGCGGTGTTATATTTTCTTCTTAGCGAAACAGCTCTACGCCAACCTTACTTCAATTTTGTGAACAACTTACGATGGGGTTGTTCCGTTGAGGATAATTTTCTTGATAACGTAAGTTGGTAGTAGTAAAGAGAATTTTCGCGACAAGCGCCATTACATAAATAACCTCTTTGACAGCTCTTCGATTTTAAATTGTATTTTAAAGTGACGTAGCATGATTAATATCAATTTTTTCGCAAAATAAGTTACTAGATAGCACGCATACTTGTATTTCGATAGCTTCCCTAAGCGAACATTAGCCTGAATTGAAATTAATGTGTTTATAGAATTTATTAGTAGAAATTTTTTTAAACAGATAAAACCTGAATTGAAGATTAATCTTAGTAAAACGTTAACAGAATATTATTTGTTGTTAGATTGTTTGATGTAATAGTTTTCGAAGTAATATGAGATTAGATGTAAGTAGGTGGCTTTGTATGAGGTATTAAAAAACAAAGTTTTTATTAGAGCTGTTGAACTTAATTGTGTGTCTTTATTTTATATAAATAATAAAAATAAACTATTAAATATTAAAAGGTTATGGGCCCAGGAATATAAAAATAAAGGCAGTTAAATATATTTGCAAGAAAATATGAAAATACTATGAATTACAGGTTGCACTAAAAAGGTTATATTTTTAGAGTAAAACAAAATGGCGTCGTCGAATGAATTAAATGTATTGCCACAATTAAAAGATGGAACAAATTTTACGAATTGGAAATTTAGAGTAAAACTATTACTGGAAGAAAAAAGTGTAGAAGCAGTATCAGAATCCGAAGTTACAGAAGCAAATAAAAAGTCAGATATAAAAGCTACGGCCATCATTGTGCAATGCCTGTCCGATAAATATTTAGAATGTGTTAAAAAAGCAAAGACTGCGAAAGAAATGATAAAATGTCTAGAAAATGTATTAGAAAGAAAAAGTACATTCAACAAATTGTATTTACGAAAACAGTTATTAACATTAAAGTGTAAAAATAACGATAAAATGCAAGACCATTTTTTAAAATTTGATACATATATAAATAATATTGAATCAACTGGCACGATAATGGAAGAGACTGACAAAGTATGGCACCTTCTTCTTACGATACCAGAATGTTATGAAAACGTAACAACCATTGAGACAATGAGTGCAGAGAAAGACATCACTCTGGATTTTGTAAAGTCATGTCTCCTTGATGCTGAGATTAAACAAAAAGATAAAGGAGATAAAACAATAGAAGAAACAGCATTCAATGCACCAAAGCATATGGAATGCTACAAATGTCATAAAAGGGGACATAAAGCATCAGAATGCCGCACCAAAAAACATAACTCTTATGGAAGAGGACGAGAGTATTATCGAAATACACAAGAAACACATATAACCCAAGGTGAAAAATTCAACTTTTTAGCAGTGAATGAAGAACAAATGTGTAATAATGTCGAAATAAAAAAGAATTATATTGAATTTATAGTAGATTCAGGTGCAACAGAAAATTTAATAAAAGAAGAAATGAAAAGATTTATGCATACAGTGACAGAATTAGAAAACAAAATAAAAATCAAAATTGCTAATGGACAAATCCTACAAGCAAATAAAAAAGGTATACTTACAATATATAGTGGAGGAAGAAAAATAAATATAGAAGCATTAATAGTTACTGAAGTATATCATAATATATTATCAGTGAAGAAATTAGTTAAAGGAAATTATACAATAATATTTGATAAGCATAGGGCAAGAATTATAAAAGGTAATCAAACATGGGAGTGTAATCAAAGGAATGGATTATTTACATTTCAAGGGAATATATCATTTGAAGAAGCACATTCAAATATTTGTAGTATTAGTGATATATGGCACCAACGTTTAGGACATCTAAACAGAAAGGGATTACAAATAATGAAGCTGTCAGCATCCAAAGAGGTATGTGAACCTTGCATGAAAAGTAAATTAACTAGACTACCATTCACATCACAGATAAAACCAAGAAGTCGTATGATAGGTGAATTAATATACACTGACATAGCAGGACCTATCACACCTATTTCAAAAGAAGGTTGTAAATACTTTCAGACCATCACAGATGACTATTCGCATTTTGTGAAAGTATACTTATTAAAACAGAAGTCGGAAGCAGCAGAAAATTTGAAGAATTATATCAGAGAGATAAACACTCAGAAGAAGGTAAAAGTAAGAAGAATAAGATGTGATAATGGAGGTGAATTTTCATCGAATGATTTCAAACAATATTGTCAAAAGAAAGATATAAGTATTGAATACACACGACCATACTCTCCACAACAGAACGGTGTATCAGAAAGGTTAAACCGTACGCTGTACAATAAAGCTAGAACAATGATGATAGAAACAGAACTGCCAAAACATTTATGGTGCGAAGCAATAATGTGTGCAGCATATCAGCTAAACCGTTGCCCATCATCAGCTATTAATAATAAAATTCCAGCTAATTTATTTATAGGAAAATTAGAATTAAATAAATTAAGAGTATTTGGAGCAAAAGCTTGGATAGTAACGCTGCCAAGAAATTCCAAATTAGATGAAAGAGCACAAGAAACTAGAATGGTTGGATATGGAAAGAATGGATATCGACTATGGAATCCAGTAACTGATGAAATTATGATATCAAGAGATGTAAGATTTGATGAATCGCAAATAAAATATAATGTAAACAAGATGGAAGAAAATGTATATTGTAGAGAAGAAAAGGTAGAAGAAGAAATTATAAGAGAAGACAGTGTAAGTGAAGAGAAAAAAGAAACCATAAAAGAAGAAAGTGAAGAGGGAGAAGATGAACGAAATGGTGAAGCAACCACAAAAAGTAAGAGAAGAATCAGAAAACCACAATATTTAGATGAGTATGAACTATATACAGCATTTTGTTTAGTAGCAGAAGAAGAAGATCCTAAAACTTATGAACAAGCTTTAAGTAGAGATGAAGAATGGCAAAAAGCAATTGAAAGTGAATTAAAAGCTCGTATGAAAATGAACACGTGGACAGTAACTAATCTCCCAGAAGGAAAGAAAGCAATAGATGCAAAGTGGATTTTTAAGACAAAGGAAGACGGAACTAAAAAAGCTCGTATAGTTGCTAGAGGTTTCCAAGAAAATAATAATTTCAGTAATGTTTACTCACCAGTATCCAGATTAACAACCATAAGATTTTTACTTGCGAAAGCAGTACAGAATGGATGGAGTATAAAACAATTAGATATACCAACTGCATTTCTAAATAGTAAACTTGATAGTGAAGTATATCTGAAAATACCACAAGGTTTAAAAGAAGAAAAAGGTAAAGTACTAAAGATGAATAGAGGGTTGTATGGATTAAAAATAAGTCCAAAGTGTTGGAACGAGACTTTCAACCAGTTTGCAGGTGAAAATGGATTAAAAAGATCAAAAAATGATTTTTGTTTATACATCGGAAAACAAGTATGGTTAGTAATATTTGTAGACGATATATTGATAACAGGAGAAGAAAATGGGATCAACAAATTAATAAATAATCTGAAAAAGAAATTCAAAGCTAAAGTCTTAGGAGAAGTGAATAACTTTCTTGGAATGGAAATAGAAAGAAAAGAAGATAATTTGAAAATAACGCAGAAAAGACACATAGAGAAGATGTTAGAAAAATTTAATGTGAAATAATGTAAAGGAGCAAAATCACCAATGATTAAAGGTTTCCAAACAGATATGAAAGAAGAAGATATTGAAGTACCGTGCAGAGAATTAATTGGAAGTTTAATGTTTGTGAGTACTGTATCAAGACCAGACATAACATATGCCACAAGTTATTTAAGCCAGTTCTTGGACAAACCAAAGAAGAGTGCATGGAGAGAAGCAAAAAGAGTACTAAGATATTTAAAAGAAACGATAAATTTAGAACTAACATATACAGCAAGTGAGAAGAAAGAATTAGAAACGTTCTCAGATGCAGATTGGGCAAATAACAAAGAAGATAGGAGGAGTATCAGCGGTTGTATAACTTTTTATCGTGGAAACGCAATATCCTGGTTTTCAAGAAAACAAGCATGTGTATCGTCGTCTACAGCAGAAGCGGAGTAGATTGCAGCAGCTATGAGTGTATGTGATTTAATAAATATACAAGGACTATGCAATGATTTTGATGAACAAGTGAAAAGTGTTTTGTATATAGACAATAGAGGTGCAATAGATATGACTCGATCTTTTGAAAACAGTAAGAGAACAAAACATATAGACACTCGATATCATTTCATTAAAGACATAGTGACAAACGGAAAAGTGTTTGTAAAATATGTTGAATCAAAAAATAATTTAGCAGATATGCTTACAAAAACTTTAACCATTGAACACTTTACTCGAATAAGAAAACTGATAAATATTTTGTAATAGCGATTTCTAATGTAATGTTAATCATGTAAAAATCGAGGAGGAGTGTTAGATTGTTCGATGTAATAGTTTTCGAAGTAATATGAGATTAGATGTAAGTAGGTGGCTTTGTATGAGGTATTAAAAAACAAAGTTTTTATTAGAGCTGTTGAACTTAATTGTGTGTCTTTATTTTATATAAATAATAAAAATAAACTGTTAAATATTAAAATTTGTGACATTTATTGGTTTAAAAAAATTTCTAAGTGCAGCAAGGAAGACCACAAAACACTCTAAGAATTACATGTGTCAATTTAAATTTAAACTGACCTTAGTAAAGAACCTTGTTTGCTTATGACCAGAAGAAATCTATTGTCCATTTGACCAGCAACAGTATATCAAATTTATGGGCGATTAAGGTCCATAGTCATATGTAATAAGATAATTTAAAAATAAATAATTGTACTTGTTGAGCCATATGTGCAATCTTGACATTTTAATCTTCAAGTTGAAATGTTAAATGTCATCATAACAGTATTAAATAAATTCAAATAAATTATTTATAACAATAAATTGTTGAGGTCCTGCATACCTATAAAATTGAGAAAGTTTTGATCCATTGGCTAAGTTTATGAGTTTAGAGTAACCTTAAAGTCTCATCATAATAGGAGAAGATATCTCAGAGGTTTATGTAAAACATGTGTCCTGGAGTTATCCGCAGGCAATTTTGAAAGACCCGTACAATCCTTTACTAATAAATATTCTCTAATAGCTATTGTGTCAGGTTTATAAAGTTCTAGTAAATCTTATGTTGGTGCCACTATTAATCCATTATTCATAACAAAACGATTAAAACCTTACTAAAATTTAATATGTGTACTTTTATGAGCAGGGTCCATTGTCATTATTCATTAATCAAAGATAATTTTATTTTGAAAACTCAAAATGTTAAACGAATAAAATTATATAACCTCTATTTGCAAGTAAACAGTTCTATAAATTTCTAGATACAAAAAGAAAAACAAAAAGTTACACAATTTAATTTGAAACAGACGCTGAAAAAGATATTAATTTCCTGCAGTTTACAACACTGAGGTTTTAATACTTTTGTATGGTTGAAGACAGTAATATTTCTTGTAATGTCAAAGTTACTAATTCTAGAAAAATGTTTTTGTTTTTCGATAAAAAGTTAACTAACGTTTCTGAGCTTACAGAAATAATATGCTTTCAACTCTGTACAAATAAAAATATATCAAAAATATGTAGGTAAAAGCACCAATCCTCTGCCACCTAAAGAATATTTATCAATGAAACTTTCTGTATAGTTATGCATATTTAAATGATACGCATGCTCAATCGTCAAAAGTCATTAATCGTTTACTTTTATATGAGAAAAAAATAATTCATTAAAACCGACACTTTGGCCCCGTAATCCGCCACTAATTACCAAAAATCCGCCGTCAAGGTCGTAGTAGCCGTCCTTTAAGAAACAAAGCTATAAACATCGTATAAACGTGAGGAATGATTATTTCTTAAATGATTACATATGAGTTCTTGGAAGCTTTATTCGGATCGCCTGTTAGGCAAATTAAATCTGTTTTAGCGATATCTTCGTTACTCGCCATAAGCATAAAATAATTTAACAATTTTATACCTTTCTTGCATTTGCTCATAAACGATTTATTAAAACGAAAAGAATTTATTTTAAAAAATACATGCAAATACAAAATAAGTAATAATTAATAAACAAATGAATTTAATTCCTACTTTCTACATGATACTCTTTAAAAGTTAATTTTTCACTTAAGTTGGTTGTTTGGACATGTTGACTTCCTAAAATTAGATTTTTTTTTGAAGAAAATAATAACCATCAAATAAATGATAGAAAGATTAATAAATCTGAGTGCTAATCAACAAAATTAAATTAAAAAGTCGAGCTACAATAATATAAAATCTCAGTATTGTGGAATATCTACTGCACGACAGTGGAAGGCGGCTAGCGAGTGACTAGACGAATCTGTAAATACCGGTACTCTGCCTACCTTATTTTCGACATTTGTTTAATTAAAATCCAGGATTTTTTGTATTAAATATTAAGAAGGACCATTACTTTAAATTACCAAACAAAAATGTTTACGAAGATGTCCACAAAAATGCGTAGTAAACACAATCACGTACTGGCAGTAAATAAATGCTAATAATTAACATATAACTTTTATTTACCGGAATGAATGTAACATAATCCTTAGAACGAAGGATGGTAGATAACACAAAGCTAAAAATCTCCGTTATTTATGGTGCCATAATTTATTTATAAAACAATAATTGATTTGTTGGTGGGCGGCTGGAGCTGGACGTACTTAGGTGCGTTTACCCTAACTCTACAAAGTGAAGGCAATTTCATTGGTGTTTTATTACGCTGCACCGGGAAAAATGCAAAAAAGTTTACTAATCATCAATTAATGAACCATCACATGAAATCAAACGCTTCATATGGATTTTTATATTTATAAAAGTTCGTTTCGAATTTTATTTTAAACCTCGAAACTGCTTGTAAAAAACCTAAACATGCAATATCGTGCTCTAATGTTTACGTTTATTAAATTCTTCCTGTTTTATTTTAAAGTGCAGTTGTGCATAAATTCGTTTTACTTTAGTTATAATATTATAAAACAGTTAACTAATCTAAACATTCAAATGTGAGTTCATTAAGCCATTCAGCCAGTGCAATGAGATAGTCGCGTATTTAATTTATGTATGTTGCGTGGCGCGATCGGTAACAGCGCCTTTAAGAATAACCTAGAAGTGTCACAAAATGTGTTTTTGATACAATATTTACTAAATTATTGCTCTGGAACGGAACGTACTTGCCTACTGTTGAGACAAATAAGAACCAAATTTATTCCTCAGTAGATATGTTTTGAGTGAATCTAGTATTAGGGGTAAATAATCTTCTTGTGAAAGTATAAATTTATATTAGCATACCTACGGTTTAACATCACGACTCGAATATCATACCTACCTTTTTTAGTATCAAAAAAAAAATTCAGATTAGCATCAAAACATTTAATTAACTTAACCTGATACGGAGGTTGCATAGGATTAAAGAGGGAAGCAAAACAAATGTTGAGTCAAAAAGAACTAACCTTGTAAATTCATTAAAAAACTGATAGTGAAGTTTCGTCTGTTGCTTCATTAGGTGAAGAAGCAGTTGTCGTCCTTCTGTGTTTATCCAGTTCCACTCCACTTGAATTATTTTGCCACCCAAATGGATTTAGAACTTTGTCCACGGACTCCCGTCCATCCCGTCTCTACTGGATTTTTGATTCTCTTTAGTGAGTTTCATTTCCAACTAGAGTTCTTTCACTCGTCCAGATGGACATTACAGATAGTCCCAGTTTGAAACTTTGTTACTAGGAACCAATTTGTAATGCAGTAGACCCCCGACGACGTCACTTCTACACGATTAGAAGAATTGCTTAATGCACTTGCGGTATTGTGGTTCCAAAACGAATTGCTTTTCATCTAACTAATCCATATTGCACCATCATTCTCCATCCACATCTACCATCTTAACGTTTCCATCTAACCCCGTCGAGTCTCTATAGATTAAAGCTCCTACAATTTAAAGAATACCAACATTACAAAATCTCCTATCTTTTTATCGACCACCAAAGATACTGTCTTTGGACCAATCTCCTTCCAACATCTAATTATATTGATACCGAACAACACTACACTTATACAGCCAGCACCAAGTGTCACATTTCTGCTCACTTTCTTTTTTAGAAAATAGTAGAAACCCATGAAAACTCATCTGGCGCAAATGGAAAAGCATTGATTTGTATGCAGAAAAAGAGTGACGGTGGTGGCAAAAGTCATCAAGCAGATTGATTTTCAAATGGCGGGAAGTTGATATCCTGCATTGAGATTGTTACCTTGTATATCACTTTAGTGAACTCATGTATATCAAAAGAGTAGTTAAACAGGGAAACTCTTTGTCCTCCATTTCCTTTAATGTAATAATTAATAAATTATTTACTGTCTTATACAACCTAGACGCTGGATTACAAATGGGAAACGAACGTCAAAAAATATATGCCATGGCAATTGGTATACGTCGACGATCTCATTCTATTGTCAGAGAGATCCAAAAATTACTTCGTCTATATTACCGTCTTTTAACCAAAAAAAGATAAGCATTAAATGCACCGCCTTATCAGTAGATGTCCTGAAGCAGAAAAAACTTTTCGTTTATATGACTCCTTGCTTTTACAAAAGACGCCTATTGAACAAATGATAAACTTTAATTATCTAGGGGATTAAAGCAAAGGAAATCTTCGAGATAACAAAATACTTGCTACGGTTGGAGCCTAAACAAAAACTTCTGATTCTTAAATTCTCCCCAGTTACCAATTAATTGCCTTACAATTAACAGATAGTTATAATTTAGCGTAGATAAACTAATTAGGAGAAACATTAGGAGGCAATGCCTAACGCATACCTATATACCATACTGCTAGGAAGGCTAAAAGATCTTGCAAGATACGCAAGCCACTCCACGAGAGAAGTTCAAGATGTTGGTCGACTATCTTACATACCTCCACGTCGGGCAATAGATGTTTGTGGCATTTTATTGCTTTTCTGATTCTTCTGGTATAAAGAAAAGATGATTGGGAAAAATACAAGAATCTTCAAATTAGAACTTCTAAGTCCCCGACGTTTTGTGGTTTCCAAAAGCCAAGATTAAATTTTCTCAATTCTTGAGAATTTCCAATTCGAGGCAATTTCAAAAACTAGTTTTGTCATCTTTACCTCTTTTAAAAGGTTTTCGAATATCTTATCAAACTAATCCGTTTCTGAAAATCTTATTAACAAGTTTTAAGGTTACGTATTTCTAGTCACATTTAAATAATGAATTTTACGGTTTTTAATTTTAGTTACAGTTTAAAATCGAAGTTCAAAAACATTATTATTTCTTGTTTGAGTGACTATCACTATTGTATAAAGTCCAAATCGCACCTATTGGAAAAATACTCTAGCATAGGCATTGTCAGGGCATCTCTAACTAAACGCACTAATGAACCCAACTTTGCAATTCTTTTCAGCTTTGGAAATAAACTTCGTTTTAATATCCATTAAATTAAAATTTAGCAGGCTTGAGTTTAGAACTGCTGTTTTTAGAAATCGAAACAACACTTTTCTAAAAATTTCCCAATAATTTTTTCCCGAGAATTCTCGGACCAGAAACCTTCCTTCTAAGAACATCTTCTATTTTGTTTTGTGTTGTTTGGCAGCAGCAGTTGTAGGTTAGAATGGAAATATTAAAATTTGCTCTGTCTACTGAATTTGCCATTACGACTTTCTTGATTTTGAGTTCCGGTTTTTACAGTTTTGGAAGCATATTGTTTTTAAAACCAAAACTTGTTTTTAAAATTTGTTCGAACTTGATTCTTGAATAGAAGTTTGACTTTGAATACACATTTGTTTAGAGCACGGTGAACATTTTAACTGCCCAAGCTAAACCCTTCTCATTAGAGAATTATATTTTATAATTACTCAGTGTCAGTCAACAACCAAGGAGATTGCTGTTGTGGTTAGCTCTCATTAAATTTAAATGTTGAACCTTGAAACTGAAAATTCTAAAATACAGCAATTAATTTTCATACTTTCCCATATATATATTTTGAAACTTTTTAGGCCATTACAGTTCCTTCTGTGTTTGACCCAGCAAAGTGTTCTTCTAATCCAACTCTTCGAATTCTAAGTCAATTCATAAAATTGCTTGTCTATATTTTATTGTGTAACTATATTAAGAAAGTCGCATTTCCTAGATAATATTTTAGTCCTGATAGCTTTGATGGATTTATAATAAAGCAAAAAGCAATAGCAAACTGTGCTTAACTTCTTCAAACGTGTAAAAGATTTGATTTTACAACACCATTAAACAGTTTGTTAGTTGAACTGTTTAGTCAATTTTGACAAAAGCAAAAAGCATTGTCATGCAGTCCAAAACATCTGAAAATCTAGCTCCATATAGCTGGCGCCCCCACTTTGTCGGATTTGAAGAAAAAGTATTCTATAATTTTGTGCTAATTATGTGCTAATTTCGTCCCATAATTAAAAATTTTGTGCTCTTTCAGAATCTCGGAAAAACGCAATCAAATAGTGGGGGCGCCAACCATACGTCAAGCTAGCGTCCACTTTTTTCTTATATTAAAAAAATTAGCAAAAAGTATGTGAATAATTTTGTGCTAATTATGTGCTAATTTCGTCCCATAATGAAAAATCTTGTGCTCCCTCAGAAACCCCAAGAAACACAATCGTATAGTGGGGGCGCCAGCCATACGTTAAGCTAGCGCCCACTTTATTCTTATGATGAATTAGATAAAGAAAGTAGTTTCCTTTGCACCCTCGGAACTCCATTTGGCAGATATCGTTACAATAGGATGCCCTTTGGTATAAGTTCAGCTCCTGGGGTGTTTCAAAAATTAAATAACCAAATATTTGAAGATTTGGTAGGTGTTGAGAGTTACTTTGACAACATTATTGTCGCAGGCCGTAACGAATTAGAACACAATAGAATTTTACAACAGGTAATTGATCGGGCTAAACAATATAATGTAAAATTTAACGAAGCTAAATTACAATATAAAGTATCTGAGGTGAAATATTTAGGAATGATCATTTCGAAAGATGGTATTCGGGCAGATCCTAAACATATTGAAGCAATATTAAATTTAAAAGCACCACAAAATGTTAAACTTCAAGAATTTCTTGGTATGACCAATTATCTCAGTAAATTTATACCTAAATATTCACAAACAACTGCTCCACTAAGAAATTTACTTAAAAAAGATCATTGTGGCAATGGGACGCAAATCATGAAAATGTATTTCATAAATTAAAATCAAGATTAAGTTGCGCCCCCACATTAAAAACTATTGACAACGAATCTATTTTAACCATACAAACGGATAGTTCTCAGCTAGGTATTGGAGCATGTTTGTTGCAAAGAGGTCAGCCGATTTCATTTTCATCAAGAAGTTTAACAGAAACTCAAAAGAGATCGGCTCCAGTTGAAAAAGAGATGTTTGCAATATGTGCAGCAATAGAAAAATACTATCAATTTATTTATGGTAGGAAAGTGATCATTGAAACCGATCATAAACCTCTGATAGCTATCGTCAAGAAAGATATAAGTAAAGTAACCCCTAGATTACAGAGAATGCCTCTTAAATTACTTAAATATGATTTAGATATAAAATACTTACCGGGAGAAAAAATGTTTTTAGCCGATTTTCTTTCTCGAAATTATATACTTGACAATGCTCGTGATGACCCTTCATTACTTGAAATGGTACACTGCTTTGAAATTGATTTGCCAATTTTAAAAGAGAGATTAATCCAATTTCAATCAGCAACACAAAACGATAAAATTTTGAGTTCAGTACTGGAATGGTACTATAAAGGGTGGCCAAAATCTTGTCATAATATTGTAGATAAAGAACTTCAAGTAATGTGGAACCTTAGAAATGATGTGCATGTTCAGAATGGTGTAATTTTGTATAACAATGAGGTTGTAGTACCTCAAAGTCTCAGAAATGAAATACTCAAAATCATACATGCAGCTGATTTGGGTATTAAGAAATGTAAAAAGAGAGCTAGATCTTTATTATTTTGGTATAGTATGAGCAGAGATGTAGAGGAATGGGCTAGGTGTTGTCAGGTTTGCCAAAGATTTCAGCCAGCAAATATTAAAGAAACATTAATACCACATGAGATACCTTCATTGCCATTCTTTAAAGTCGGCACAGATGTATTAACATATGGAGGCCATGATTGTCTGGTGATGGAAGATTATCTATCCAAATGGTTTGAAATCAAACAATTACAAACCAAAACAGCAAAAGAAATCATTATTAAATGCAAACAAATATTTGCCACATTTGGCATACCAAAAATCTTAGTGTCTGATAACATGCCTTTTAATAGTTTTGAGTTTAAGCAGTTTGCCAAAGAATGGGATATAGAACTAGTAACTTCCAGTCCCAGATATGCTAAGTCAAATGGGCTGGCGGAAAAGTTGGTGAACATCGTGAAGGCCATTCTTAAGAAGTGTAAAGGAAATGGGTCTCGATTTTTACTTGGGCCTTTTAAATTACAGAAACTCGACAGTTTGCGATACAGATTATCCACCCGCCCAGATTTTAATGAGTCGCAGTTTAAGAACTAATCTACCTTGTAGTTACGATTACTTAAAACCGAAAGTTATTGAGAATTTTAAGAAGGCGCTGCTAGAAAAGCAATCTCAAACAAAAAAGTTTTATAATAGGCAAGCAAAGGACAGACCACAATTTAAAGAGTATGAGGAAGTACTTATTAGAGATGAGAAATCAAAAACGTGGATGCCAGGAAAAGTTATCGAAGTTCTAGACTCACCAAGATCATATCTTGTAAAAGGACCTAAAGGAAATATACTCAGAAGAAACAGTCATCATTTAAGACATTTTCATCAAGCTAAGAAAGCGGATGTTAATGACGGTTTAGAAAATGATACTCAGAAAGCCATTGAGAATAAAATTAAAGATCAGGAAGATTCCTCGTCTACATCTAGTCCAAGCTGTTTGACTCTGCAGGTTGAAAATCTAATACCAACGTAACTCATAATCCATAAAACACACTGTATATCACAGGTTCAAGTTAATGTGAGTTGCTAGAGATAACAAATGTTGGTATTTTATTTATTAATTTACTCCAGGACAAAACAACAATACATTAAAGAAAGGTACGGAAAGCTAACGGAACAGTTGTATTTATTTTACTACTACCGAGTGCTTTCCCTTTTACGTTCTTAGGAAGCCGCATCATTGTCTGCTATTCGAAAGTAGAATTTTTCAAAAAACTCTCTGTAGGGTAATCTAACCTACACGTTTGTGGATATTTTATTAGAAATTCGATTGATATTCTCTAATGTAATTTTCATATCTAAAAATATCTAGCAGGCTGATTATACAAAAAACCTCAAATCCTTTTAAAATTACATTGAAGCAATTAATTATTCTTTCATAAAATGGGTAATATTTACCAAAATTTTGCTATAATATTTTTTGTGAAGCCTAACATTTCAGAAAGGTCGAAGAGCAATTAACAGGAAAGTGGAGGTTGTTGACATACCAGTAGGTGTTTTGAAAATTGTAAATGTAAACATATCATTATCCTGTTAGTAGGATGCACGTTTTCGATTCTTTTTTATACTTTAATCCGGTCTATCAAACTTTCTCTTCTGCTGGGTAAACTTAGGTTGATTGTACAAAATTTTAATTTTACTAATTAAAATTTTTAATATACCTATAATCTTTTTAAAAGAAAACTTTCTTTTTTCTGTGAAAGTTTACTTTTCTCATTATCCTTCCTACAACAATATTGTAATTAGTTTTATGTAAATTAGAAGAGATTTATTCATGTTATTAAAGTCAGTAGTTCATTAAAATTATACAATATATTATGCGAGAGAAACACTAAATGGGATTAACCTTTCCGTGATTTCTAACCCTCTGTTTTCATAGTCACCGTATTATTCTGCAGTTATTCTGTAATTTATAATAGTACTAAAATTTTATATAAAAGCAGTATCTAGAATGTCCACATACGAGTATCCAATAAAATAAGAAATAAGTAACGTTTGCTTGTTTTTAAGATTGTAAATAATTTTCAACGCTTTTTAAAAATAAATCTAGGACGTATAAATTTAAAATGAAGTATTAAATCCAGATTATGTCCAACAGAGTAAGTCGTATAAGATTCTAAACCATTTTCTTCCCTTTACCACTTCCTTATCTTTTGTAATTAATTTTAGCTCCGCAAATGTCAGCAGTATTTACTGTCAGACAATTTACTTGTTCGCTCTGCAATTACTCATTTATGCCATTCTGAGCTTAATAGAGATATTTAACCCTCTTATATGTGAACTTTAATGGATTAGTGTCAGTGCTTAAACGTATACATTTAGGTTTTATCTGATTTTATAGAATTTCAATCAATAATGCTTACTTACAAAAGATTTCTTTTTCTTATATCCACCAAGGACAAGTGTAGATAACAAGAAATGAATTACACTCATAAATATCTTCAGGACAGTAATTTTTTGAATTATATTATTGTATTAAATTTACGCATCAACGAATTCTAGCTATCCGATACATCAAATGCAAAATATCTTGCTTATTGTACAATCGATTGTATAAAATTACATCAGTGTATTCCAGTATTTCTACTCTACAAATATCTAGATGCAAATGGCTTTCACATTACAAGTATATCGTCGTGAATCCAATTTATTTAGACTATCTGGCAGAATTGGCTGTATCACAAATTAGCTAAGCTCCTATATTTAGATAAAACTATTGTTACATTTATGCGTATTGAATAACATTGTTATCACGAAAGTTACGAATATCTTATTAGATTAGGTAAAACAAACTTCAGCTGTACGTAATACCTACGCAGAATATTCATACAGATTAGTTAACCTTATTGTGTTCCCTAAGTCTTTTGCTAGACCTCAAATGTTACTAATGATCTGCTTAAGCAGTTTTTGTCAGTTCAAATTAAACCAAGGAGCCTGAGAAAGGTAAACTAAACGTTACGCATTAAAATTTACACGAGACTTTAATGGTAAAGATTATCGTTCTAAAGACTTAAAAAATTAGTGTAGGCCTGTCATTACAAAACGTAACATGAGAATAAAAATAAGACGTTTACAGCCGAACTAACTTCGTATGGATGCCTTTGTTTGTGAATAAAAAATTTCATATGGAATCTTAGAAATCATACGTAACAGATTAGATCTAAAATATAATACATGTCCAATATTAAATTTTAATTTTAGTTTTTGAAAAACTGTATATACCTAAAGCATGTCTGTACGTGTAGCATCTGAACTCTTTGTGTTATATGAACAACAAAAAATCTCAGAACTGTTTGGATTACTCTCAGCAAAGTTAGTCTTCCTGTTTAAGATCAGTTTTTGGTACATTGCAAATATTTGTGTTTCAGTTCTAGCTTAGAATGTGTTATGAAATCATCACTAGCGCAAAGGAAACAACCTTGATAAGCAATCCAATATTAAGAAGGTTGACGAACTTTTTCCTTTTGTCAACTATTCTGTTCTTCCCGATTCTAACCATAGCGATTTTACTTGAAGTATCTTTATTATCAGGCAATGACGTATAAAGATAGTCAATTAAACACGTTTCTAAATCTTACTCACTAATACCACACAAAAGCAATTTCTGTGTGCTTTAAATCATTAATGCTGTCCCCATTGGCGTAAGCTGCATCTCGAACCTTGTAGCGATCTACCTTAAAGAAAACCAGTGGTAGTGTTTTAGTTCCATAGGATCAAAATAAACATAATTCATAACTGTAAACAAAAAAATCAAACAGTCTCTAAACAAAAATTTTAAATATGGAGTTTGTTGGAAAGAGACGTAAAGTAAAATCAAGTCTACTGTTTATTGACTTTTTTCTGTTACTGCCAAAATTGCTCTTGATGTAGCTAATCCCACAGAATAGTGTCTTACTACTAAACCAAGAAAAAATTAAACTAATAGGTCTTTTTCAAAGTTTGAAGCAAAACCACTAATTTAGTTGCAACATGCTGCTAACTGTTCTAAATACGCAAAGCTAGACCTGGACAAAATTAATCATGCCTTTACTAAATATTTATCTTCTGACTCTAGCTTCATACAGTTTTAATGCAATATGAAAAATTGAAAACACTTCCGAGATGTGTAAAAGGGTTTTAATCATTTTGACACATCCTAAACGTAGAAAAGCTCAGAGCCGTCCCAGCTGGGCACCCTTGCCGCAATCAATGGTTTTTAATGCGGTACGTTCTTCTATTATTTTAATTTTTTTATTAATTTTTTCATTAATTTTTTCATTAATTTTTTCATTAATAAAGTGTACTTTAAAGTAAGCATGGAAGATTGCATCAATGTGATACATTGCTAGTCTTGAGAAGATGCTAAAGCGGTTGCTGATTAATGGATTAAGTAAACACATATATTCTCCAGAGATGGCCGGTTGCAGTTGGACTGGCTGCTGAAGGTTTCACTTTCTGCTAACGTATTTTGTCCGCTAAACACTTCGTTCTTTTCCATACCCTCGATTATTCAAAATGTACAGAAAAGTCTTGTTAGTAAAAAGCCTCTACCCGTTATTAAAAAATCTCGCCACCTTGATTGAAACTGGTCACTTTGGTCGCCGAAAACTCCATGCAACATGCTTTAGGTGTGTATTCTCTAGGTATAAAGAGCCCAGACCATTTGAATATTTCTATTGCAGAAAAGTTGTTAGTTCTGCGAAGAGTGAGATAAAGTCACACAGCTTCTGCTAGCAGTTTGACACCTCTTTTCACCACCTAAGTCGTCAATTGACGTGCGGTGTTGTGGTTTTATACAACCATTGTCTAGGCATTTAACAGCATTTCTACCTTTCGTCATCATATTTCACAAACATAGCTCTACCAATGTAATGTCCTTTGGTACTGACCACTTTGACAATACAAAGCTCTTAAACGACATTTTAGAAATGTTTGGTCCTGGGTTCTCTGTCCTGCCTAACCTACATTCATGTTCCACGGTTTCGCTGCGACGACAGCTCTCACCGCATAACAATAACCTCCAACCGTGTTTCTTGCTGACTGTGATTCATCGGTGAGAGGGGGACGTCTATGTACGTGAATACAGCGGGCTGATCAGTGCCTTGTGTTGTGCAGATAGGTGAGAACTTTAGCTAGCACTTTATTCAGCATTTGTCCATTCATCATTCACATCATCACCATCATTCAAGCTAATCTGCAAGCTGTCTCACCACCCATTTTGATCATCGCATGAATAGGAGCCAGAAACGTTCAAAGATTAACACAGCAACCTGGATGGACGACAGCCTCATAAAGACCTAGCCCAACCTTAACTGTAACTTGGCCTTGCTTGGGCCCCAAGGCTTTGGTTGTCATGGTCGATAAACTCGCCAAAACTCAGCATCTCAACAGCTTGCTTTGTGTGAGCCATCTACCATCACCTTCATCAGTCTGCTGTGTCTTCTTGTGCTTGCGATTTGCGGCCATTCCACTTTAAACTTCCATTAGGTGTCAAGTGAAAAGAAAAGTAACATCTAAACAGTCGGCCATCTTCCTTGGTAGATAGAATCACGACAAAACCAACTGAATCATTCTTATTGGTGACAACACTTTCGATCTAGTGTAATCAAAGTTAATTAGCCACCAAAGGTGACTAAGCTGTTGGAAGTATTAATTTTCCTTTCAATCAGTGAAATGGAAATTTGGAGAATCACAGGTGAACATGGCCCTGGATGGATTTCAAAATGTGATTGATGGTGGTCAGAAAGTCGATGATGGTGATAATGAGCAGGACCATATTTGAAGCAGTAGTGGTATTTCCATTTAAAGAATAAGGATGTCAGAGTCGTTGTTAAAAGACGTTCAGCCAGCGTATCTTAATTTTGTTGGTATTGATCTGAACAGTGATGGTATTTTGCTTATCCGAACCACAGTGCTATATCGGACAGCCAAATAAAAAGCGTTGGCAGGTACAGTGGGATTCAGTATCTTATGATCTATCGCAGAACGATTTCGAAAAATGCGGGTGGGTTGCTGGCTGCTATAGATAAACTCTCATAACTTCGTCGTTCGTCCAGAAACTACCATAATGTTTGTAGTAATCTTTACTCTTTCGCATAACACCAACACCAAACACTACTTTCGACTCATTTTGCTAACACAGAATATACAGGATGTCTCTAAAAACCCTTGTCTATTTTCCGTTCTGCTTATACACTTATTCAAAGTTTGTACGTATCCCACCTCTAATGCAATGCGTTGATGCTAACTTTATAGAATATCAAAAATTCACTTAAATATTCTCTGATCTGAAGTATCTGCATGAATATCAAGAGTGCACTATATGCAAACTATTAAAGAAGATAGTCGATTGTCTGCTTGTGCCAATAATTGACAAAACACTAATTTAGTTTTAGAGAAGGTCAGTTTACAACACGGGCAAAAATTGTTTGTAATTTACTAGCCAAAGACTTGTATAGCATTGCTGGTTTTTGACATACAACTACATTGCTGGAGATTTAGAGCAAGGGAAGGCAAATAAGTATAACATGGACCAAGTTGGTACTGTTCTACTATTTATACAATCTGTTTTGAGTAATAGAAAAATGAAAGTAAGGCTTAAAGACATTAATGCAGAGCCTTTGTGCATACACAGTCAGTCTGTTTTTTTAGTCTTTTTATTTTGTAACTTCTATAAGTGACTACCTACTTCTTTAAGAAAGGTATATTCCTATTTCAGGCCGTCTAAAAATCTTGCTGTTTCTATAGTCTGTAATCAATGCCAAAAATGTATAATACCTTGATGTGATATTAAAATTTGTTGCTTTGTATTCATCAGAGAAACAGTTATTAGGGTACAAGTCCTAAAAAATATTTGGCTGCTTCGGCTGCTACAGAAACGCTCATTTTTCAACTCAAAAATCGGAATTTCGCAATTTTCTAAATATTACAACGTTGTTGTTATTCACAAAACTCAGACCTTGCCATGGATACCAATTAAACGCTGTACAGTTAATCGCTGGTTGTTTTAATACACTCTCTAAGATTTATAAAGCCCAATCTTAGATGTTGGATGTACTTGTGTAGTGTTTTGAGAATGGAGCAGGTTACTCTATGTTGATTATGTTCCTCACATGCATCTATACAGATAGTAAAAAATATCTCCCGAAAAATGTACTGCAGTATTAAGAGTAATATAATGAGATACATACAAATTAGATGATCAACAAATGTTTAGAATTCTCAAATTTTAAGAAAAGGAATCAAGGAGTGTAAGGAGAAAGTTGGAAAAAAATATAGACTTTCTCCGACAAAAGGGCCTGTACGTGGAGATCATTTAGAATGCTATCTTACAACAAATAGACAGTTTTCTAAAAAATTCATCTAGAATACAAGGTTAACTGATAAAAGGTGAACCAAGAAGACATATTATTTGTAGAGGTACTCGGTACTAAGAAAATGCTTACTACAAAAGATAATTATCCCAAATATAGCTACCAAATTACGTTATCTGCTCATTTATTGGACTTGCAAATATTTAATATTAATATTAATAACATCAGTCTTGAGCGTACAGTTTCTCAGTGTCACAAATTATAAATAATTTTAATTTATTGTAAATGTATTATTTAGAAATTTAAAAAAAAAAGCAATAAAATTTTAAGCCAAACCCTGGAAGGATCGATTCGCCCCTATGAATATCAGTTATTTAAAAAAAGATAGAAATCTACAGTAAACAATGCCCAATAATAGTCTCAAATAATCTTTAGTTCATTTTATTACCTATAATATATATTAAATATGAAGGCGTCTTGTTCTAATTTACCAAACAAAAATTTTCACGAAGATTTTAAAAATAATGCCTACATTTACCTCCAATGCGAGAATTTCTTGTCTCAGCACAATCGCATGTTCCGGAAGTAATTGAATAGTAATAATTGACATATAATTCCGATTTGCTGGAATGAATGTAATATAATATACTTAGGTTAGAACTAATGATTGTAGATAACACAGAACTAAAAACTGCAGTTATTTCAGCTGCCATAGTGTATTTATTAAGCAATAATTGCTTAAGCGGCGGCCTTCTAGAACCGGACGCATATTATATAGATGCGTTTACCCTACCTACCTACCTACCTAACAAAAATTTTACATTCAAACTCATTTTATTAATACTAATAATTCCCAGTATTACCCAAATCGATCTAAAAGAAGAAACACGTCTAATACATAAAGAAAAGGATAAAATGGATAAAACATTTATACTTACCGACATAACCTCCTCGCATATATTACATTTTGATTTATTGCTATTTTTTTTGTAATTAAAATTATGAACAGGATTTGTGAAATGTTTACCCATCGTCTTATACAGTTATCTTATAAATTCTTAATTATAATAAAAGTTTTTAAGTTTTTTAACTATTCTTGTAACTCTATTAGGTACGTTAACGTAGCACGGTTAAACTGATACTATTAAATTAATAAAAACTTAAAAGAGGTACTATTTCTGTAATATACCATTAGCTTATCGTATACGTGCACGTGCAAATATACAGGGTGAGTTTTTTTAGATGTTTAGTATGGGGATCTCGGAAACTAGCGGAGATAGAGAGACGATTAAATGGGGAAAGAATTGCAGTTTTACGAGCTCAATTTAATAAGCTTTTTGTTTTTTGGAAAAAATGCATGGCTAACTAGATATCTTGCAAAAACAATTTTTTTGTTATTTCGTTCCGTGCCTATGGCTCTGTTATTATCGACTTTAGAAAAAATGTGTAAAGGAAAAAGTTGCAGGTAATTATGTGCTTAATAATACAGTCTAACCGAATTTTTTATTTAAGCTGTAATATTTGAGTTATGACACAAATTTATGTTTTTTCTACTGGAAACCATAGTCGGCCATGACTTTATAAAAAAGGCCCTTTTTCAACGATTCTAACGATATACACTTGACATAGTTATTTTTATAAATAAATAAATTATGACCTTTTTTCTTTTCATTTTAGAACTGTTCAAGTAGTGGGCTATGGAAACAATTGATAAATGCACATTCAAGGAAGTTATTAACGCTTATTAATTTGGAAATTATAAACGTAAATATTTTGGTGTGAAATATTTATTCATTGGACTTACAATTTTAAATAAAAGTAATTCCTGAGAAACTAATAAACAGAGAATGACAAACGATAAAGTAAGAAACAATAAAGGAAATTAGGATATAAATAAAGTAATACCAAAACAATGTAATTAAAGTATGTGAAGTATTTAAGACTAAAGATGTTTAAAGGGTCCACCATTATGATTAATGCACAAGTTACACCTTTTTAAAACAGAACTTGTTGTTTTTCTAACGGAACGTCCATCAATATTAGCAAAAACTTCTAGTACAGCTTCTCTAAGGTCATCTACTGTGTCGTACGACTTTTGATATACCCTATCTTTTACCATTCCCCATAAATAAAAATCTAAAACAGACAGATTGGGGGATCGAGGTGGCCACGCAACCGGCGCGTTTCTTCCTATCCATGAGTTCGGGAATGTTTCATTTAAATGCTGATTATGTGGTGGTGCCCCATCGTGTTGAAACCATTCGAGCATGCCACGTGTTTGTAGGGGTAATTCATCTAACATATTATCAAAATCGTGCTGCTAAAAGTGAAGATAACGATCACCAGTTAATGTACCATAAAAAAATGTACGGATCAAGAATTGTTGAACCAATGACACCGCACCAAACATTAAATCCAAACTTAACTTGCGATCTCTTCTGTTCAACATGATGCGGATTTTCTTGCATCTATAAATGTTCATTATGTCTGTTAAACATGCCGCAGTTTGTAAATCGTGTTTTATCCGTCCACAAAACTTTAAATCTAAACTGTGGGTCAGCTTCACATATGTTAGTAAACCAAGTACAATATTCAATACGCTTATTATAATTATCAGGGTGTAGTGTTTATGCAACTGATAATCTATAGGGATGAAACCTATGCTTTTTCAGTACTCGTACAGCAGTACGTTGTGAAGTGCCTGCTTCCGTTTCAATTTGTCGGGTTGAAATCAATGGAGTTTGCATTACACGTGCCAATACGTTTACCTCTGCCTCTTCATTAATGCCTCTTGCAGTCTTTTTTGGTTTACGGAAAGAACCATACTCTCCCAAATTATCATAGAGTCTCTTAAAGGTAGGTAGAGACGGCCGGCGACGATCAAAATACCATTCGAAATACTGTTGTGCAGCTTGTACGGCATTTTATGGCACAAAATGTAACACTCAATCATATCACGCTTTTCTTGATCAGACAAATTCATATTGATAATTTACGAAACCTCAATCAACATTAATTAGAAGCTAAATGATTTGCACTTGTCAATAATTGTCGTTTGCATCTGTTAATTGTTTCCATAGCTTACTACTTTAACAGCATTTTTAGTTTTTAGTTACACCTATAAGTAAAGTACCTTTTTTATCTAAATCTGCTTTATTTGCATATCTTAAATACTTTAATTACATTGTTTTGGTACTACTTTATTTATAGCCTAATTTCCTTTATTGTTTCTTAATTTATCGTTTGTCATTCTCTGTTTATTAGTTTCTCAGGAATTATTTTTATTTAAAATTGTAAGTCCAACGAATAAATATTTCACACCAAAATATTTACGTTTATAATTTCGAAATTAAAAAGCGTTAATAACTTGCTTGAATTTTATTATTAAACGTGATGCGCATTTATCAATTGTTTCCATAGCATACTACTTGAACAGTTCTAAAATGAAAAGAAAAAACGGTCATAATTTATTTATTTATAAAAATAACTATGTCAAGTGGTATATCGTTAGAATCGTTGAAAAAGGGACTTTTTTATAAACTTATGGCCGACTATGGTTTCCATTAGAAAAAACATAAATTTGTGTCATAACTCAAATATTACAGTTTAAATAAAAAATTCGGTTAGACTGTATTATTAAGCACATAATTACCTGCAACTTTTTCCTTTACACATTTTTTCTAAAGTCGATAATAACAGAGCCATAGGCACCGAACAAAATAACAAAAAAATTGTTTTTGCAAAATATCTAGTTAGCCATGCATTTTTTCCAAAAAAAAACAAAAAGCTTATTAAATTGAGCTCGTAAAACTGCAATTCTTTCTCCGCTAGTTTCCGAGATCCCCATACTAAACATCTAAAAAAACTCACCCTGTATATGTAATAATGTGCGAAATTTAATTTATCGTTTTTTATGACAAGAACTGCTGGCGTAGTGTCGCGTCGTCTCGCTAAATACCCAATATTTATAGTTTACATTCGTATTTTTATTTTCAATGAAACGGAAAAAATAGCGGTTCCCGTTGAAGTCTACTAAAGAACGCAATTAACCAAAAGAAGATCGCTTTTTAGCATTAAAAATATACACAATCTGACTTATAACCGGAATTAAGCAAAAAATAGCGGTTTCCCTTTAAATTCAATAAAGACCACAATTAACCAAAAAAACATATCACTCTTTAGAATTGAAATATGGGTTTCAGTTTCGGTTACGTTCATTAGCTTTTTAAATATTTCTGTTTCGGTTTCGGTTTCACTTACTGAAAACAAGCGGTTATTTTCGGTTTTCGATTACGGTTTCGTTCAGGTTCAGACCCCTGATTAAAATGAATGAACCTAAGAAAACATTTAAAGTAAATGTTTTACATGCTTGAACAACTAGGAATTTATTTGTAATAGAGTTTTGACTATTACTTCTTGCTTTACTTTATCTTATAAACCTATAATAGGTATATAAATGAGAAATTTATTCGGGATCGACAGAACAAGGAACAGGAAGGTGTTGAAACTGACAGAGGAAAAATGAGAAACTATAATGGATGACAATTTATTATACGTTTTCTATTTGCTATTCCATCCTTGCCTATTGTTTTAATTAATTTTTACATTTTATCGATTATACGTACGATTTTATGCATTGTATGTCTAATTTAATTCTTTTCTAGATGGACCAGTGGTGATAGTCCGTGCCGAAGAGGTGCTGCTCGTGGTCCTGGTCTTGACTCTTTGGGTAGCTGCGATTGCCTTATTTTTCAATCGCTGGGGAAAGATACGCATGTTGGAACCTTATCAACCGAAGTTCCAACAATCACATCGACCCTCATGTCCGCTAGCACCCTTAAGTCCACCGGGAATTACTCCCCAAGTGAGCACTGTGCAACGGCCTCAGAAATCGATCTGTGTACGCTATAAGGAAACTAATAATGCAGTTTGTACAATAAATAGTTCAAACTCGCTATCAAAACCGCAAACTATCGTTTTAACAAAATTGTTGTGGTTTACTCGAATCAAACTTTCGAATAAATTGTTTCAAACTTCAATGTTAAATTAGTTTGTTTTTGATAGTGACGTTGGTCGTTTAGCTAATTAATATTAATTTCACTAACTTATTACACCCTAGAGAAGTTAGAAACTGTAACTGCACCTGATGGATTATGATATTATAAAGCACATAGCACGCACAAAGATCGATTTCAGTTGTTAACTGTTTTATTTTTATCCTGAAATATCACCTAGAAGAACAGTATTGGTTTGATATTTTATTTAGTTTTAAATCCAATGCTTTTATAAGGTAGCACTATGCATGACATTTTCATATCCGTTAAAATCAAGTACAATAAATTTTCTGAACAATATCCTTTATGTGATATACTAGAATAAAGAAAGTTAGAAAGTAATAAATTTGTTAGTATACAATAAAGAAAACCCCTGTCAGTTCTCTACAACATTCATCGTTATCGAAAAAATTACGTATGTCATTTCATTTCTTCAGGTGAATACCAGAGGACGTAAACTGACCGTTGAAAAAGACGATATATGGACTGACCCTACTTTAGAAAATGTTCTCTCTTTGAAATGATATCGTTTTTACGTTATTGCCTATACTGAAAGGATTTATAAAAAGAGAAACAAGAAATGTAGGCGGCATTGGAATCAAGAAAGTAATTAATTCAGTAGAAGTTAGTTGTCAATAACCAGCGTCTTCAAGAAAAATACCAAATTTATACAAGATAAAATGCTTTTTTCAATGAATAATTGTTTCTTTTTTATAGTAGATGACTAGAGAAAATAGAAAATTGGTATAAAGGAGAGGACTTTGGAGGGCAGTTTTTTCTATTACGTCGTATTTATTATCCAAGCACCTGCTATAAATCAGCAGTAAAGTAAAAGTTCTGTCTATTACTAAACCACATGGCGCTTGCCTGCTAGACACTATCCACTCAATAAAAAAAAGAAAAAAACTAGTTCTGCTTGGCAATTAAATCGATATCCGAGCAATAACTTTTTATGCTCTTTTCTTTTTCTAAATTCCAAATTTTCAATTTCTATAAACTGACGAAACGAACTAAAGGGGATAAACTATGTCACTTTAGTTGAATTGGAAATTTTATACATAAATCGATAATTTTTGTTTTAGAAAAAACTGTCAGATGGAGTTACACTTTGACAAGGGTTTTTGCAAAGTTAAAGGTATTGGGCATTTAAGGGATTTTAAGCCAGTTTAGAGACAAGCTTTCAATATTTTCTATCTTTTAGCTTTGTGGATACGAGAGATAAGAAAATACTTCAACATCGCACACATAATTTTGAAATAAAGTGAATTGGTTTGAGGAAGATATTTTTAAATCAACAGTCACTCTTTTTTTACTACTTTCAAATTCTAATAAAATCCTAAAGGGATTGAAATTTTCAATGTATCTATAGTAGATACTAAACTGATTTATACTTTAAAATTAGAGAAATTCATAAAAATACATTTTTAATGTATTAAATTATAAATTTAAAGGCATCCAAGTTTGCAATTAAAGCAGTAACGCAATCAGAACAAGTGATTCTATGCATTTGCATTTTTTTATTTACAGTACCCCAACCACAACAGATTGTAGCCCTTTATATTGGTAAAACGTACCTCATCAGTGCTTACGCGAATAAGAAGCTTGGATTGTGAATTTAATTCCTTATCTTATATGAAATCTTAAGTATGCAGTAAAATTGTATAATTTAACTTGAATGTAAAATCATAAATCATAATGAAGTAAAGAGATTGCCATATTATTACTAATTACTTATTTTTTGTAGTTTGACAAAGTAACACTTTAAATACTATAAATACTTTAAGAAATAACATTATTTAATGACTACTTCTATTTAATGTTAAAATAAGAATGTCAAAAGTCTTGTTAACTCATATACTTATTTTTTTGAAAAGTTAAATCCACCAAGGTTTCATTCAGAAATAGAAACAACACTAGAGTATTTATCTACAAAGATTAATCGAAGTAGAGTAATTTGTAAGCACTCCAAAAGAAATTCAATGGTAGTGTTATGCGTAGAAAAAACAGTTTTGAATTTCAACAGCATTTTATATTATCAAGGCAAGCATATAAGTGTCTACTGCGAAATATTGGACCAGCTCTCCAACGGAAAGGTGATATTGGCAAGCAAACAACTTTCAGTTTTTCGGGTTCTTGTTACTCCAAATTCGTATCGGTAGACAGGAATGTTTTATATTAGCTTGTGTATACCTAAAGATACTTTATTTCTGTTTTGATCTGTGGCTAGTAGATTTAATGTGGAAAAATCATCATTGTCTGTATCATTTGTTAGAGTTGTTTGACCATGAGGAAATCTACTGCAATGTATTCGAGAATCTTTTAAATCATTTGCTAGATTGGGTAACATGATCGGTGTTATTGATGGAACCTATGTGCCCATAAAAGCACTAAAACAATATCCAGGGGTATAATATAGAACATGTAGGTGTAATTTATTATGCAGTTACACTTCAAACTGTTTGCGACTATGCTCTGAAGTTCATTCATGTGTTTGTGGGATATCCTAGTTCTGTTAGCGTCACCATAATCTTCGGCAATATTGATTTATATTCCAAACTAGAAGCAAATGCAAGAGATTTCTTTCCTAATGGAGAATTCATAATTGGTAAAACAGCATATTTTGTTTCACCATAGTGTATACCACCATATATTGACCGTGGAAGAGTTACACTAGCCCAAAAAAATTTTAATACAATTCATTCAAGGACACCTGAGACAAGAGCATTTGCTTTGCTTTTGGTCGTTTCTGAAGACTTAAATTTATTGATATGAATCGTTTAGATTTTTTCCTGCTAGTGTTCTTGCTGCATGTGTCTTGTACAGCATCTGCTTAAATTACCAAAATCTCTTTAGAAAACAGTAAATTAATCAAGGTAGAAATCGTGTTCTTAATAATAAATACGTGCAAAGTAGTTACGAACCTTTTATGTTCAGCACTGAACATGCTAAAGATAGAAGGAATAATATTTGTGCTGATTTGCTTTATAATTAGATTTACTAACTGTGATACTATTCAGATTTCTTAACTTAAGCATTACATTTATTTTTGCTTGAAATAATTGATTTTTAAATTCTATTACGAAATTCAAAAATGCTCGATTTTGCTGTGCTTTTTTGTTTCATCTTCATCAGTTCTTTCTTGAACTGCTGCTTTTCTTCGATAAAACAGTCTGTCTGCTTGCTCTATCTGGAGTGTTATAGTATTTCTTTGTACAAGATTGAACGCTAAACTTACAGGGTTTGCAGTTGCTTAAGTTTCAAATACAATGTGTCCGAAAAGTATGGAATATCCTATATATCTCAGTAAATATGCATTTTATGGAAAAATGTTTCCTATAAAAATTATTCAGTGTTTAGTTTTACATTACAGGGCAATACAAAATAACTATTTTTTTTTGATAGAGAATGTCTTTCTCTTTTCAATGGTGTTAAACTTTGATACACTTGCATAAGTAAATTTTGAATCAAACGCAAAAAATTGTTTGAATAACGCTTAAAAGTTTATTTATTCATCTGTTACCTTTCCAGACGCGGTCTTTCAAATTTTCAATATCATCTAGTCACATTATGGTCGGTGTGATACACTTTTGTTTGTTGCAACAATTGAATGCGTCGTAGAAATGTCAATTAATAATCGAACTGAAGCATAAAGTTATTTGTTTAATTAATTTAAGCATTTTGATTAACGTGACGATAACAAAGTTACAAAAATACGATTTGCCATGGATCATTTATCAGAAAAATATCATATCGAAATTTTAATGATGCTGGAATGTGGAGATAGAAGGAGAACACAGGAGGAAGTTTGCAATTTGTTTAATAACGTGCACCCCGAATACCATATTTCTCAGTCTACTATAAGTAATATTTTGCAGAAATCTCATGAGACGGGTTCTGTCAAAGATCGTCCAAAAACGGGCAGACCTAAAGCTCTAAATAATGAACAACGTGAGGATATAATGTTGGCTGTCGTGGAAAATCCACATGTTTCTGTTCGACAAATTGCTTGTGAACATACTTTGAAGAAATCCACTGCACACGAAGTTATAAGAAAGGAGAAGTGGCATCCGTATAAACCCTGTATAGTTCAAGAGTTATTAGAAGATTATTTAGATCGAAGATTGCAATTTAGCGAAGAAATAACACATAGGCTTTAGGAAAATGCAAATTTTCATTAAAATATCCTTTTCACTAATGAGGCAACGTTTTGTTTGAATGGTACCATTAACAAACAAAACACGCGCTACTGGACTTCGCTAAATCCTGGCTAGTATGTAGAAGGGCACACCCGATATCAGCAGAAAGTCAATGTTTGGGCAGGAATTATTGGAACCCAAATTTTAGGACCTTTTTTTATAGAACATAATTTAACAGCGGATGCTTATCTAGATTTTTTAAGATTTGACTTAGTTCCTGCTTTAGCTGTTCTATTTCCTAATGAACTAGATTCAGATGTATCTCATAACAGAATATGGTTGCAACAAGACGGGGCTCCTCCTCATTTCGGAATTAATGTCCGACAGTTTCTTGATAATACTTTCCCTTATGGATGGATAGGCAGAAGAGGTGCAGTAGAATGGCCAGCTCGCTTGCCGAATTCAAGTTCACTTGATTTTTTTCTGTGGAGCCATCTCAAAAATAAGACTTATGCCAATATGCCTGAAGATATTGAAACTCTAAAAGACAGTATTAGAACAGAGATTAGAGCTATCACACCAGAAACGATTCAAAATGCAGTAAACGAATTTGAAAGACGACTTTATCATTGCCAAGCTGTAAATGGTGCACACTTTAAACAATTTCTATGAACTGTAGAGTGTAGTTATACAAAACTTTCAATTCGTAACAGATGAATATTGAAATAAACTTTCAAACAATTTTTTGCGTTTTAATCAAAGTTTACTTATGCACGTGTATCAAAGTTTTACATCATTAAAAAGAGAAAAACATTCTCTATCAAATGAATACAAGAAAAGGATACCTTCCTATTAAAAAAAATTGAAGCATTATTTGTTGCGTTTTTGTTTTTTAGAAAATAGTTATTTGGTATTGCCCTTTAATGTAAAACTAAACACTGAACAATTTTTATAGAAAACATTTTTCGATAAAATGCATATTTACTGAGATATATAGGATACTCCATACTTTTCGGACACACTGTATATTGCCCATTTAGTCAGACTATTTATATTTCTTCTGCATATATTTTGATTTTAAATACTTTAATTTAGTTTTGCACTGATTAGCAGTGGCTCTCCGTTCGTACTTCTTATACAAATTGATCAAAGACAAAAGTGCCTCATGAGTTCATCTTAAATTACCAAGATCTTGATTATTTACATCATTAATTAAAGAAATTGTCTTGTCTTTACTCGTATTAGCTAGTGTTTTTTCACTTGAACGACAAAAGATTTATGTTGTTTAAAGTCTTCACAATAATTATTTATAAACCATCTAAAAACTCGACACCTGCATTGCACGTTTGCCTAGAAATATATTAATTTACTTACAAAACGCAATAATTACAATAACTTGCATTTTCGTCTTCTATTGTACCTATAATTTATTATTTACGTAGGTATGAATTAGTTAAACACAAACATAACCTAAAAATTGCAATATTTAATTTTTTTGCTCTTGCAGTGGATATAAAAAATCGCGCTCCGAATGGGATTGGAGTACTGCGGGTGTGTTTTATTTAGCCCGAGCGTAATTTCGGATCGGAATTCAACAAGCATTTATAAACGTGTACTAGGATTAGTTACATATAAATCCGTACTCTATTATTACTTCAATTTGACCGCCAAGCAGAAGTTATTTATTTATTAATTTTATTTATTATTTACTTATTTTCTTCAATATGTCAAAAGATATTTATGAATAAAATAAACCCAACAGCTTTCACTGAAATGTGATTTTCTATGTTTAAAATTTCGTTTATTCTTAAAACCCTTCATTAAACAAAGTTCAATTCTTTAATTACGTAAGGTCTTAATTATTGTTGAATATGAATAAACTAAATACAAAACATTAATATCGTAACTAACATAAAAAACATAACTTTGCACCAAAAAAGTTTTATTTGTGACATCAAACAAAACTTACTTAAGTTACCTTTTGCTTTCAAAATAAAATTTTAGGTTTCAGTTTAGGGAGAAGATTTATTACTTCAAGCTAAATTATATTGAAACATAGAAACTTCTATTACGCAGTACCTCTTAATCGTTGATCAATAACTTCGATCCTCTATATCGATGAATTGCAAAGTACGCGCAAAAGCCGTGTTTTGTCTGGTTTCTATAACGACCGATGCAACGGTGGGTGAAATTCGATTAACTAAAAGAATATTTTAATACAAATTAGCTTGAAAGTGTCTAATATTTGAATTAATCAATCTTTTATGATATTTGGACAAATAACGATGATGCAACCAAAAGTTGACTTTATAGACTTCATAACTAAAAGATCGAAAATGAAAAAATATCTCAAGTGTTCAGAAGCACAATATCTTGGTGATAGCAGAATGAACATTGTGAACGACGAAAAATATTTTTCTTTCTTTAATTCTGTTTGTTCTTACAATGTGAAGCTCAAAAAAAAACAAATTCCCAAAGTGTTAGTTTGGTGTGTCATGCCACAACCTTACGTCAAAAATATTAAGAGCTAAGCTATAACTGCGGAACTCTATACTCAAAGGTGCCTTCTTATTTTGATTAATTTCATTAACACCTATCACACTAACGTAACAATGAGAATACTTTTTTCCTCATTTGGTATCTTGCTATTATACGTAAGACCCACAACAGCATACGTACCTCTAACTAGGCCTATTGAGAATTTTTGGGTCATAGTAGTCTTATTCTAAAAAAAAAATAAAAGAAATCGATATTATAGTCTGCGAAGATTGATGGGGAACATCAGAAGGCAACTGCGTGTCATACAAGATAAAAGTTTCTTCCTTTGTAGTTAGGTTGCTATGATTATTATCATATGCAATAGTCTTGAATACCACATTTCTGTAATTGCTATTGAATGCTAATAAATTTCTAAAACTTTTGGAGCAGTATGTAGGTGTCTTCAAATTTGCAGTTTGAGTGAATTAACGAGTGTAGTCTAAACTTTCTATGTACGTACTAATTTCTTTTACTGATTGTAATCTTGTTAGCACTGACGCTGATCATATGTATGCTATCTACAGTCTACATAGTATCTACTTCCAGTAACGTTTCACCAAAACGTTCAGCCCAAAAGGTAAGGATTTCTAATCTTGATAATATTTGGAAGATTCATAGCACCTGTTAGGATAGTAAATAATACAAAGTTTGAGGGCACGGTTTTGCTTTGTTGTGGAAAAGTATGCTCTTAAGCAGCATTTTTCTGCAAAACGGTTTTTATAATAACTCGTCGTTTTGGCCAACTTCAACGCTCCAGTGCTCATATGAACGCTATACAGTAACGCCTACAAAGATTTTAGGATTCCGATTCTAGGACTACTTACGTTCTAGAAGGTTGGCAATAGACGTGTGTAGTTTGTTTCAGTGATAAAGCAAATAAGTGTGAATTTAAGGAGCATGGCACGCTCCCAGACGTTTCAAAGTTGAAAGTAAAATTTCATAAATGTTCTTCTAATCAGTTTTGATTTGGTTTGTCTAAGCTATGTAAGGTCTTATCCAACAATAGTACATCAATTTGTTGATTTTAGAAAATCGTCTTTTGTTGGCACATTTGGAACAATTGATAATAAACATTTAGCGTAGCGGTCACACCGAGGTGGGGAAGGTAATCACGATTGTGTAAGTCTAAGAACTAGGACAATCTTGTAGCTTTTATGTTAGTTTCTGTAAGCATTTTATATTTCACAGTAAGTAGGTTGCTAGTCGACAATCAAAAAAATACAGCGAACGAAATGCATGACAATATCCAAAGAACCAATTAGTAGATGCAAACTAGTGATAAAGGATATATTATTAGAACAAAGTGCAAAGCTCAACTAAGAAGGCATGTTTGGAGCAGCAAAAAAATGTTGCAAAACATCAAAAATTACAAACAAAAATTGGAAACTGAACTAAAAAGAAAGGTAAAAAGAGAAAAAAGAACTGGAAAAAGGACCTGCAAACCAAAACGCAAGATTATTAGAAATTGTGTAAAAGAAGATGGAAAGACGTAAAAGACCCATTGAAAGTCAGCAAAAATAGACCCAAAATGGAAGAAAACTACCAAGATGATCAAAAACTATTTATGAAACCATAATGAAGAATTAAGATAAAAATGGGGCAATTCTCAGCAAATAAGGTTAGATAAAGAGACAGCTTTCAAGAATAAAAGCAAAACCGAGACAATGGAGATTATCAAAAAGAAACAGAAGGAAGGACGCGACAAATAATTATAAAAAAATTAAAGAAATAGCAGAGAAAGAACTAAATAAAGCAATCGAAAAGATGACGAAAGGAAACCCCTGGAGATAAATGCAATAAATACCGAAACTGCAGAAAAATATGAAGGAGAATACAAAAGAGGAATTAAGAAAACTACTCAATGACATATTTACTTACTTGTAAAATGGAAATACCTAAAGCTTGGAATAAGGGTATTATAATGCCATCATTTGAAAAAAGAATATATGTTAGATTGTTCGATGTAATAGTTTTCGAAGTAATATGAGATTAGATGTAAGTAGGTGGCTTTGTATAATGTATTAAAACAACAAAGTTTTTATTAGAGCTGTTAAACTTAATTGTGTGTCTTTATTTTATATAAATAATAAAACTAAACTATTAAATATTAAAAGGTTATGGGCCCAGAAATATAAAAATAAAGGCAGTTAAATATATATGAAAGAAATTATGAAAATACTATGAATTACAAGTTGCACTAAAAAGGTTATATTTTTAGAGAAATACGAAAAGGCGTCGTCGAATGAATTAAATGTATTGCCACAATTAAAAGATGGAACAAATTTTACGATTTGGAAATTTAGAGTAAAACTATTACTGGAAGAAAAAAGTGTAAAAGCAGTATTAGAATCCAAAGTTACAGAAGCAAATAAAAAGTCAGATATAAAAGCTAGGGCCATCATTGTGCAATGCCTGTCCGATAAATATTTAGAATGTGTTAAAAAAGCAAAGACTGCGAAAGAAATGATAATATGTCTAGAAAATGTATTCGAAAGAAAAAGTACATTCAACAAATTGCATTTACGAAGACAGTTATTAACATTAAAGTGTAAAAATAACGATAAAATGCAAGACCATTTTTTTAAAATTTGATACATATATAAATAATATTGAATCAACTGGTACGATAATGGAAGAGACTGACAAAGTATGTCACCTTCTACTTACGATATCAGAATGTTATGAAAACGTTGTCACAACCATTGAGACAATGAGTGCAGAGAAAGACATCACTCTGGATTTTGTAAAGTCATGTCTCCTTGATGCTGAGATTAAACAAAAAGATAAAGGAATTAAAACAATAGAAGAAACAGCATTCAGTGCACCAAAGCATATAGAATGCTACAAATGTCATAAAAGGGGACATAAAGCATCAGAATGCCGCACCAAAAAACATAACTCTAATGGAAGAGGACGAGGGTATTATCGAAATACACAAGAAACACATATAACCCAAGGTGAAAAATTTAACTTTTTAGCAGTGAATGAAGAACAAATGTGTAATAATGTTGAAATAAAAGAGAATTATATTGAATTTATAGTAGATTCGGGTGCAACAGAAAATTTAATAAAAGAAGAAATGGAAAGATTTATGCATACAGTGACAGAATTAGAAAACAAAATAAAAATCAAAATTGCTAATGGACAAATCCTACAAGCAAATAAAAAAGGTATACTTACAATATATAGTGGAGGAAGAAAAATAAATATAGAAGCATTAATAGTTCCTGAAGTATATCATAATATATTATCAGTGAAGAAATTAGTTAAAGGAAATTATACAATAATATTTGATAAGCATAGGGCAAGAATTGTAAAAGGTAATCAAACATGGGAGTGTAAGCAAAGGAATGGATTATTTATATTTCAAGGAAATATATCGTTTGAAGAAGCACATTCAAATATTTGTAGTAATAGTGATATATGGCACCAACATTTAGGACATCTTAACAGAAAGGGATTACAAATAATGAAGCTGCCAGCATCCAAAGAGGTATGTGGATCTTGCATGAAAAGTAAATTAACTAGACTACCATTCACATCACAGATAAAACCAAGAAGTCGTATGATAGGTGAATTAATATACACTGACATAGCAGGACCTATCACACCTATTTCAAAAGAAGGCTATAAATACTTTCAGACCATCACAGATGACTATTCGCATTTTGTGAAAGTATACTTATTAAAACAGAAGTCGGAAGCAGCAGAAAATTTGAAGAATTATATCAGAAAGATAAACACTCAGAAGAAGGTAAAAGTAAGAAAAATAAGATGTGATAATGGTGGTGAATTTTCATCGAATGATTTCAAACAATATTGCCAAAAGAAAGGTATAAGTATTGAATACACACGACCATACTCTCCACAACAGAACGGTGTATCGGAAAGGTTAAACCGTACACTGTACAATAAAGCTAGAACAATGATGATAGAAACAGAACTGCCAAAACATTTATGGTGCGAAGCAATAATGTGTCCAGCATATCAGTTAAACCGTTGCCCATCATCAGCTATTAATCATAAAATTCCAGCTAATTTATTTATAGGAAAATTAGAATTAAATAAATTAAGAGTATTTGGAGCAAAAGCTTGGATAGTAACGCTGCCAAGAAATTCCAAATTAGATGAAAGAGCACAAGAAACTAGAATGGTTGGATATGGAAAGAATGGATATAGAGTATGGAATCCAGTAACTGACGAAATTATGATATCAAGAGATGTAAGATTTGATGTATCGCAAATAAAGTATAATGTAAACAAGATAGAAGAAAATGTATATTATAGAGAAGAAAAGGTAGAAGAAGAAATTATAAGAGAAGAAAGTGTAAGTGAAGAAAAAAGAGAAACCATAAAAGAAGAAAGGGAAGAGGGAGAAGATAAACGAAATGGTGAAGTAACACGTGGGCAGTAACTAATCTCCCAGAAGGAAAGAAAGCAATAGATGCGTAGTGAATTTTTAAGACAAAGGAAGACGGAACTAAAAAAGCTCGTATAGTTGCTAGAGATTTCCAAGAAAATAATAATTTCAGTAATGTTTACTCACCAGTAGCCAGATTAACAACCATAAGATTTTTACTTGCGAAAGCAGTACAGAATGGATGGAGTATAAAGCAATTAGATATACCAACTGCATTTCCAAATGGTAAACTTGGTAGTGAAGTATATCTAAAAATACCACAAGGTTTAAAAGAAGAAAAAGGTAAAGTACTAAAGATGAATACAGGGTTGTATGGATTAAAAATAAGTCCAAAGTGTTGGAACGAGACTTTCAACCAGTTTGCAGGTGAAAGTGGATTAAAAAGATCAAAAAATGATTTTTGTTTATACATCGGAAAACAAGTATGGTTAGTAATATTTGTAGACGATATATTGATAACAGGAGAAGAAAATGGGATCAACAAATTAATAAATAATCTGAAAAAAATTCAAAGCTAAAGACTTAGGAGAAGTGAATAACTTTTTTGGAATGGAAATAGAAAAAAAAGAAGATAATTTGAAAATAACGCAGAAAAGACACATAGAGAAGATGTTAGAAAAATTTAATATGAAAGAATGTAAAGGAGCAAAATCACCAATGATTAAAGGTTTCCAAATAGATATGAAAGAAGAATTGAAGTACCGTACAGAGAATTAATTGGAAGTTTAATGTTTGTGAGTACTGTATCAAGACCAGACATAACATATGCCACAATTTATTTAAGCCAGTTCTTGGATAAACCAAAGAAGAGTGCATGGATAGAAGCAAAAAGAGTACTAAGATATTTAAAAGAAACGATAAATTTAGAACTAACATATACAGCAAGTGAGAAGAAAGAATTAGAAACGTTCTCAGATGCAGATTGGGCAAATAACAAAGAAGATAGGAGGAGTATCAGCGGTTGTATAACTTTTTATCGTGGAAACGCAATATCGTGGTTTTCAAGAAAACAAGCATGTGTATCGTTGTCTACAGCAGAAGCGGAGTATATTGCAGCAGCTATGAGTGTATGTGATTTAATAAATATACAAGGACTATGCAATGATTTTGATGAAAAAGTGAAAAGTGTTTTGTATATAGACAATAGAGGTGCAATAGATATGACTCAATCTTTTGAAAACAATAAGAAAACAAAACATATAGACACTCGATATCATTTCATTAAAGACATAGTGACAGACGGAAAAGTGTTTGTAAAATATGTTGAATCAAAAAATAATTTAGCAGATATGCATACAAAAAGTTTAACCACTGAACACTTTACTCGAATGAGAAAACTGATAAATAGTTTGTAATAGCGATTTCTAATGTAATGTTAATAATGTAAAAATCGAGGAGGAGTGTTAGATTGTTCGATGTAATAGTTTTCGAAGTAATATGAGATTAGATGTAAGTAGGTGGCTTTGTATGATGTATTAAAAAAAACAAAGTTTTTATTAGAGCTATTGAACTTAATTGTGTGTCTTTATTTTATATAAATAATAAAAATAAACTATTAAATATTAAAAATATATTCCAGAGATTGCAAAAATTACGTGGGCATAACATTTCTGTCATAGACATAAACAAGGATTATGGAAGAAAGGCTAAGAAGTCAGAAGCAAGAGAAAACGGCCAAAATATACAAGACTTTAGATTAAGATAAATTATAGCAAAGGCAATAAACAAAGAAACACACATCTGTTTTATAGATCTGACAAGGACAAGTAGCACTGGTGGATAAGAAACACGCCACTTCTTTGAGATCGCCTTGAGGACTGCCCTACAATAACGGACCTGCTAAATTACAACCGAGTTTGGTATTGTTAATCAATGGTTTATTTGGACTTAAACTGTGTCTTTGATTGTGTAAAAGATGAAAGAATATTTCGGTCCCGAGTAACAGATCGACCTTTTGCGAAACGTTAAAATCAGGGTCGGCTGATTTTACAGTGGTACATTGATCAAATTTGTATCAAAAGTAACTTGGGGCAAACATGTGGTTATTTGATCGATTACTAGGAACTGCGAATTTGTCCTATATGACGCATTGATTGCTTGGATAGATGCCTAAAACCGATGAGAGATGTTACAAGGCATTTGATTTATACCAGATATACTTTGGTACCCCTTAATTTTAATCGCTGATACAATTCTCGAGTACAAAAATTAGACTGGCTGGCAGAATCAGGCAATGCTCGACACTTTACGAGATTTTTATTCTGATCTACGATATGTACGAAAGCGGTAGCTAAAAGCACTTGGGTCTTGTGATTTTCATGTGACGTCAACGTGACTTGTGACCAGTTTGCGACCGTTTCTGTACTATTTTCGGTTACGGGAATTGGTGTCAGCATTAACACTTTCTTGCTGATTTACCACAAGGTCACATGGATTTTGGGCACTATTTGCATTATTGGGATTCTACGCTCTTGAGTGGCACTTAAAATCATGTAAAATCAAACTGTGCCGCTTATTACATACCTTTGACATTTGTAATTGTGGTGAGTGTTTTGCTTGCAAAATGAGCAACTGAAAGTGTTTCTTGAATTCCCTATTGCAACCTGAACTACTTTTATTAGCACTTTTATGTAATGTTTTATCAGACATTTTACTATCCAACGTTTGTCTTCGACTTCAATTTTTGATTGCCATATGTCAAATTCTTCCCAGATACCTTTAATTTTGTCGAGACAAATTTTTAATTCAGTTATATTAAGTTCTTGGTTCTTGCACATACTTAGAAAAACGCCCTAGTTGTGCATTTACTTGATTTCTACGAAAAATTAGCTATTTTATTTAAGATTTTCTTTTAACTTCTATCGCCGCCTTTGTTTTCGGCATTTTAAATGTGTTTTAATTTGTTTTTTTTTTTGTTTTGAACTTACTTGCCTTGAACTTGCATTATAAATTTACAAGGTAATAATAAGGAATAAACCTACTTTGACGTCATAGCCAGTCGTCACCAGACAGCCTTGACTCGATCGGTGCATTGCATTCTTGCAATTCCTGACTGACTAGCCTGCATAAGCGCGCAGCTTATGATAAATGATTCTTCGTAGATTTCGTATTGATCGTTTTAAGCTGCTTTTCGAATCCTGAATATTCTAATTGTCTAAATCACTTTATTTATTATTTGTGTATTTTTTTTAAGAATTTTATTTGTATTTGAAAGTCAGACCAAATTGTCTGTTTGATAATAATGCGTAATGACGTTTGAATTTTACCAAACAACTACACATTCTACTTGCATTTCGTTTTTTGTTTAACATTATTTTGCTCGCAGGACCATTCATGTTTGTTCTTATTTAAGCCATGTGGACTGCTATAGAAACCTGAAGATTAATTTTTGCATAAAACCAACATCGCAGATTAATAAAAACAGTTTTAATTGTAGAACTTGAATTAGCGTGTGCCTCGCTAAGCATACATGATCAGACTAACATACCACAAACAGAGGGCAATGTTAACAAGCCTTACAGTATTAAGACCGCACATAGCGAGAAATCAAAAAAAATTGATATGATGACACTGAGTCCGCTGCTGTTTTCTTTGGTGTTAGTAAAGCTGGCAAAAGAGGACATAAAGAAGTACAGGGAAAGAAATTAGAAAATGGATCAAATGAAGATGTAAGAGTTAATGATTGTGTATGCTATGATAGTAATGAAGTAACGCAACGTAGAAAAATTTACAACAAAACGTAGAGAATTAAAGAATATAAACACAAGAATAAACACCAAAAGGATGAAATAAGACCGATACTGACATATTCCTCAGAAACCAAGACAAGCAAAAAACATAACAAATAATAAACACCAACAGAATAAAAATATTACTAGTGATACAAAGAAAGACACTTGGCGACAGAATATGAAGTAGCGAGACAAGAGAAACATGTAACGTTCAACATATAACACACTTTATTAGAGACATAAAAAAAATGAAGGATGCGTGAAGGAAAAACAGGTTAGTAAAAATGGTTACATATGGTCATGCAAAAGATGGAAGAAGCAAAAAGGGTAGACCTCCAAAGAGCTGGAAACAATGCTCGACTTCTGCATCCGAAGAAATGTGTTAAATATTATACCTCGATCTTAAAGCTTTATTCAGAAGAAGTCGAAGCAGTAATTTCTTCTTTTATTGTTAATTGTTTCAAATTCATTTCTTAAAATTTAGAAAATAGAAGTAAAGGGTTTTCCAATAAGAGGTGTTATTTTGATATTCAAAGAAAAGTGCCATTTTTAAATATAAATGATCGGATGTTTATTTCATTATAAAGAGGCAAGTATGCCGTTAATAGTGGAAAATAACATCAGGCAAATGACCACCACGACCACGCTTACAGGACAATATCCTTTTCATGAAATTTTCCATAACCAAATCGCAAAGTGGCTGCCCTATGTCCTCGATAGCCTCACGAATTCCATCTTTGAGGTCTTGCATCGACGCTGGGCTGTTGGCGTAGACCTTCTCTTTCACGTGGCCCCAAAGAAAGAAGTCGCAAGGTGTTAAATCACAAGATCTCGGTGGCCAATTGTGATCACCTCTTCGAGAGATAACACGGTCCGGAAACTTTTTCCGTAAAAGATCAATGGTTTCGTTGCTTGTGTGGCACGTAGCGCCGTCTTGTTGAAAGTAAACGTTGTCCAGATCAATACCATCCAATTCCGGCCATAAAAAATCGTTAATCATCTCTCGATACCGCAATCCAGTCTCGTTTTTGAAAAAGTAAGGTCCAATGACTCCGCCGGACCATAAACCGCACCAAACAGTCACACGTTGAGGATAGAGAGACTTTTCAACAATAACTCTTGGATTTTCTGAGCCCCAGATCCGACAATTTTGCTTGTTGACGAAGCCACCGAGGTGGAAATGGGCCTCATCACTCAAGATGATTTTTCGATGGAATTCTGGATCATTTTCATGCATTTCAACGACCCAATCAGCAAAGACACGACGTTGTTGATGATCGGCCGGCTTGAGTTCTTGTGTTAACTGGACTTTATAAGCCTTAAGACCCAAATCTTTATGCAAAATACGGTGTAATGACGTTTGTGGAATGGCTAATTCCAAAGAACGACGAGGAATGGACAACCCTGGGTTTTCTTTAACACTTTCGGCTACAACAGCAATATTCTCGGCTGTTCTTGAGCGACGTGCACGGGTTTTATTCTTCACATCACTAACTTGTCCCAAGAGCTCGAATTTTTTCACCAATTTCTGTATTGCGGTCCGACAAGGTGCTTCACGGTGACCCAAAAATGTTCGAGTTTTACGAACCGTCTCTGCCAAATTTTCACCATTTGTATAGTGAATTTTAATAATTTCAGTGCGTTGTTGAAGCGTGTATCATTCCATATTTATTAATGGCGTAGTTTCTACTTGTCAAATGTCAAAAAATGATAGCTTCAAAAGTGACATCTACCGAAATAGCGGGCTATTCAAAATAACACCTCTTATTGGAAAACCCTTTAGTTTGTACCTTTGGACACAGTAATTTCGTTATACCATTTTTTAAAGATTGTTTTAAACAGTCTTTTCTATATTTCTGTATTTTCTCAAAGCAACTCTTTGACAAGACTGTTTAGACTTTTATTTTTGTTAATTTTCCTGTGAGATAGTAAGACAATGTATTTGATAAATGATTAATGATGTTAAAATAATGATAGTAACTTTGTGAGGTGCAGATTCCGGCTAACCTGAAGGTAAGTTGCACGTGAAAACATCGTTTATTAAAGCACAACTTCTTTCTCATAGTATCTTTGAGTTTGATAACTAGGCAAAACATTAAAAGAAGTTTTTAGTAGATTTCTTAAAGGGCTCACATAGTGAACGTGCTTCTGTTATCAACACCAAATCATAATGGTAAATAACAGATAATACTTGCAGGAACTTACTACTACATACTTTCTTCAGATACTGCATGTTCCAACGAACAGTAAACAAAGGTTAGCGTTATTCTTTCTAGAAATGTCAAAAAACGCTACTAAAAAATGTTGTACAAAATGACCTCTACGATTCAAAATTATTTACATTATATAGGATGTTCCGTAAAATAGTTCCGCTATGAAGATCTAAATGTAACTACTATAGCGTTGTTTAACCCTTAATTAAGCGCATGGAGTCATTGGACCTTTGAATAAAAAAACATTCTGCTTAGATTAATCCGAACACCTTCTTGATCTTGTAATTATTTTTAGTGGCTTTCTTTATGTTTTTGGGGGTGCTGAAAACGAATCTGAAGTTGTCCAACAAAACTCTGTCCGGGAAATATGAGAAATCGTTAAAAAACCACTAAAAATCACAGTGTTTTTGGTTTTAGGCTTATAACTTGGAAAGTAGCCTTTTTACACAAAAAGTGATTCTATAGTCAAATAAAGAAGAGAAAATGTTCTACAATTTATGTTCTTATCATTTTTTTTGTACGACGTATAGTTTCTGCGCAAACGTAGATATAGGTACGGTTTCTGTGAATATGCCTGCTAACTTATTTTTAGGTATCATAAATTATTACCCTTATCCGGGAAACGTATTTTTGACCTCAGACCTTCAAGAAAAACTTATAGAGATTCTAAATGATGTAGATAGATCTGTGGTTTTGTCAGCACCCGAGAAGGAGTGTGTAGAGGAATTGAAACTCAAGTTTTCTGCTCAGCTCTAAGCCTTGGCTAATCGTGTTGCTACATCGAAGCTTTGGGTTTAGTACTTTGAAATAGTTACGCTTGTTAAGCTATTTATTGAAGCTGAAAGAACAGCCAACTGGAACCTTCACCTTCAAGTTGTGTACTAGATGCTCCCGTACTTCCACGCCAGTGGACATTTCTTATAAGCCAAATGCTGTCATCTGTATCTACAAGGTATGCACAGCTTAAAAGACAATATGAACTCTGAGGAATATCAAAGTGGCCGGTTTACTGTTCTAAGGACAAGCAAATTCTGGGGCGGAACATGGACAGATATGACCATTGAACAGTCCCTCATGAGGATAACGAAAATTGCTGGGGAGCTGTCTCATGGTCGTGGGGTCAGCGAAAGTATCCTCTGTAGGTAGACAAAAGGAATGACTTCCCTCCAAAATATTTGCGAAGAAATGGAGAAGATGTGTGGGGTAGCATTTACCAGTTCGGAGCAACACGTGGAGATGAGAGAAGCAAGGATTAAAAGGGATAGCAGTGATTTAAAAAAGTTGATGCAGTGGTTTATGCAACACTATCCTTTTCCTATTTGCAGTAGCTGACATTCATACAAAGCAGGCACAAGAGGATTCAGATACACTTATTGTCACCACAGCAATAGAACTTGCACAACAACCTAACCTTGTAGTTATCGTGGGTGAAGATGTAGATTTGCTGGTGATCATGATTGGTCGCTGTAGGGGTGTATATTCAAATGTATACTTTCTAAAGCCAGGCAAAGGGACAGTTTCACCAATCATTTTTTCTCCTGACTGCAAACTCGATGAATCGATTGTTAATAACATTTTGTTTTTGCATGCCATGGGAGGCTGTGATACTACTTCAGCTTCATTCAAAGTAGAAAAAATGAGGTTCCTTCAGACTCTCAACAAAAACCCTGCATTAAGTAAGACCAATGAGATTTTTAAAGACCCTATGGCAGATGCTGATGCAGTTACTGATGCTGGCAATCGTTTTTTCGCCTCATTGTATAAGTTAGCTGACAAGAAAGCCACGTCATTAAACAAATTGAAATATAAATGCTATCTTAGGTCTGCATACAAGACATCAGCCCATTTGGCATCCCTACCTCCTACTGATGCTGCAGCTCAGTAACATTCCTTGAGGGTGTATTTTCAAGTTCAACAATGGCTTGGGAATAAAAAAGGTCCTGGACAATGGGGTTGGAAGAAAAAAAAATGGTCTGGAGCCAGTAACCACACTACAGTTGCCAGCACCTGAAGCCGTTTTGAGACTTATTTCTTGCAAGTGCAAGAAGAGCTGCCAGAGAAGCTGTGGATGCAAAAAATCAGGCCTCAAGTGCTCCAATATGTGCGTGAACTGCGAAAGCAGTTGCAATAGCATACCGCTTACTGAAATCGAAGAAGACAAAGATGACCCGGAATTCCCTGAAGTACATATATTTTTACTATTTGTGTATTCCAAGATATGATATCCTAATACAGTTTGAATAATCATTCAATTTTCAAACAATTAGAACTAACTCATTGATTATTTTTCCTTCCTTCTTTTAGGTGTAGAAGAACTGAAAGTCTAAAAAAATGTGTTTTTTGCTATTTTCCGAAAATTACTGATTTTTGCTGGTTCTTCAACGCCCCTTTGCGCGGAAACCATACGTCCTACAAAAATATGATAAAAAACATAAATTGTAGGAAATCTTCTTTTCTTTATTTTACTATAGAGTCACTTTTTGCGTAAAAAATCTACTTTCCAAGTTATAAGCCAAAAATCAAAAACAAACTGTAATTGTTTGCGGTTTTTTGATGATTTCTCTAATTTGCCGGAAAAAGTTTTGTTGGACAACTTCAGATTCGTATTCAGCACCCCCAAAAACATAAAGTAAGCGACTAAAAACAATTACATCAGAACTTCAAAGCACCATTTGACTGGACTACTTTTTAAACCCCCGCGGTGTACAATATTCAGTCGCCCCTAGAACAGTAGCGTATGCGCAGGTGTCTATGCTATCTTGTGCTGTGACCCCATGCAACTATTTACGTAACCTTTTTTTTACCGGAGGTAAGTTTTTATTACATGTGTTTATATGAATAATTATTGCATGTTTTGTTATAAATTGATAATTATTTTAAGATCTTTACTTATTTGCCAAAATAAAACGTGTTATAAATATTTTTATACCCAAAACTCGCATAAACTTATTAGTGAGTCTATTATCTTTGTGAATTTTTTTATTTTGCTTTTAGTAAATGAAAATGGATAAACAAGAAAGGCAGCTATTGGAGTGGCTAGAAGAAGTATCTGATTGTAAACAAGATGTTGCTGATTCTGACTCTGAAGAAGAGTTTGTGGGTAAAACAGCCGAACAAAGCGAGCTTGATTCTGAAAGCGAAATAGAATAACTACGAGATATTACCACCACAAATCAATAATCAAGATGGTTTTGAGGATCAGCACGGTAACTATTATTTGTCTAGACATACATAAAGAAATGGCCCTAAAGTAAAATGTTCAAAAACACCACCACCAAACACAGTAAGGACTCGAGCACAAAATATAATTATTCACCTGCCCGGGATCAAAAAGTGTGCAAAACATATTAAAATATGTATTTTTGGATACAGAAGTTATTAAGTTGCTTGTAACGTGTACCAACTTGTACATTGCGAATATAAAAGAGAAATTCCAAAGAGAACGAGATGCAAATTCTACCGATGTAGAAGTAAAAGCATTTTTAGGTTTACTGATGGTGGCTGAAGTTCTAAAAGCATCTCACTTGAATTTTCTTGATCTATGGGCTCATGATGTATCGGGTGTAGAAATGTGTCGCCTTACCATGTCTTACAAACGTTTTCTTTTCTTGTTGCGATGCTTGCGGTTTGATAATGTTTTAGACCGACCTGAAAAACAAAAAACTGATAATTCAGTTGCTATAAGGAAACCTTGAAAATTACTAAATAAGAAGTTTTTATCAGTATATTACCCTAGTGAAAACCTAACTATTGATGAGCAGCTCATTGGATTTCGGGGTCGGTTTAGGGGGAAGTTTATATGCCTAATAAACCAAACAAACAAGGCATAAAAGTGCAGACTATAGTGGACGCAGAAACACATTATCTATGCAAGTTTGAGGTCTACTCTGGTAAGCAACCAAATGGAGAATATCAGGTATCTTATTCTCCAGACGATATAGTAAAACATCTAATTGAGCCAGTGAAACGCAGTGATCGAATTATTACAACCGATAAGCTGGCCAAGGAATTACTGACATCTGAATACAAACTGACCCTTGTTGGTACACTGAATAAAAAAGCCTGATTTCCCATTAAAGGTCTTGCCAAATCAAAACAGGCTACAATTTAGTTCACTTTTTGGATTTCATGATCAAATAACATTAGTATCTTATGTCCGTAAACCAAAGAAAGCTGTTGTTCTACTTTCCACCATGAATAGTGATATGAACATTAATAGTCTACAAAGGAAACACAAAAGCCTGAAATTATTAGACACTATAATGACACCAAAGGAGGTGTAGCTTGCAATGATCAACTTTGTGCTACTTATAACGTTGGAAGAAGGGCCAAAAGATGGCCTTTGGCAATATTTCATGTGTCTGGCATAAATGCATGGATTGTTCATAAAGCAAACACTGACAAGACTAGCACCCACGTAAGACGTATTTGTTTTGAAGAAATTGGCAATGGAACTTGTTGAAAATCAAAAACGTCGCATTTGTCAGCGTGCTGTCTCTACCACGACGACAAGACGTCTCCGTGAGGTACATGATAAGCAGGAAGCTGTATATCAATCAAACGCCAAACGGGGACGCTGCTCAGCTTATCCTAGGAAGAACAATAAAAAAGTGCCAACTAAATGCAACAAATGTTGGAAATTTGTTTGCACCCAACACTTTAGTACCTTTTGCATTGAATGCGAGAAAGATGAGTTATCTGATCTTTCTAATTAATTTAAATTTAATTTTTGATTTTACTGTTACCAAAAATTTCTAATTTAAGAGAAGTTTATTTTATGTTAATATTTTTCTATAATTTAATTAAATAAGAAAATTTTTGTCCATAAAAGTTAAATTCAATAAAGTGTATAATTGTTTTGTAAAATAAATTATTTCGCTTTATTACAAATACCCTAAAATTTAAATGATTGTTTTTGGCGTCGTCATCGACCCCATGCGACTAGTTATGTGATTTTGGCAATGCGCCTAATTAAGGGTTAATTGTTAGTTAAAAAGGCTTCACAGACGTTTTAAGTAATCTTGACTTAATAAAAGAAGCTAGTAATTTACGTTTACAAAAGCAAATTTTAATTTTTGTTTCTTGAAAGTCATTATTTAGGATTTAGCTGTTCAGTTGAATTAATACAGTACCTCGGTAGAAAAAGGGCTAATGTCTATTTCAACAGTTTGCAGAAAAAGAGATTTAACTGCATGCAACATCTTTAAATTGAATTGTAAAGTAGACATTTTTTTTATATGGCCACACAATTGATATTTTGATACAATATAGGTTATCTTCATGTTATTTTTCATAAGAACAAAAGCATGGACATTGGCCCTGATAATATTTAAAGACAACTGAACTTTGGCCCTAAAAACTAAACAGAAATGTATGTACTAATCAAAGTCTTACTTATTTAAAAGATTTAATTAAATTAACATTGTTAACTTAGTTGGTCATTAGTCATCAACGTAAGGGATGTCTTCGGGATACAGCTGTGTCGATCGTTGTAGGTTTTCATAAAAACGTCTATTGTATTCGCTGATATAAGGAAGTACAAGGGCTGTTTGACAGAAGTGTGGCATCTCAATAAAACACGGGTATAGTCTAATTCTTTTTTATAATTTTTAACATAGTTAGTCCAAACACTTTCCAATTTCTTTAAGCTGCCCAAAAAATGTTCTTTTGGCAACTCGTCAAAATAGGCCTCCGTTGCAGCAATAACCTCTTCATTTAATCTGAATTATTTTTGCCTGCGAGTAACTTTTTCAAATTCGGAAACAAAAAGAAGTTAAGTCACATATCGGCAAAAAAACTCGACTGGATTACGTTGCAACATGCCTAGACATTGATTTGGAAATTGAACACGAATTCTCATTTGGTCTACTGTGAGTAATCGCGGCACCCATCTTGCCGATACCCTTTTCATATGCAAATGTTTTGTAAAATATTGTGTACCAGTTTGATTAAGCTGCCTACAGCATGAACTATCTCGCGCACTTTCAAACATCGATCAGCTATTACCATATCGTGAATTTTATAACGATTTCCTTAGTAGTGACTATTTGTGAGGGTCCGGAGTATTTATTTATTATTATATATATTTCCGTAACTTTTTCTCAGCATCTTTTACTGTTTTTCCACGTAAAAAATAATGTTCAATCAAAACACGAAATTCACGTTTTTCCATATTTACAAAATAACCCAAACTTGATTGATTTCTATGACTGTCAAATGTATACTATTTTACAAATTGGCCTGAAATTTGGAGGTTGAGCCTCTAAAAGATTGGTGTATATGCTAATGTTTTTGATTTACCGATATCAGCGTCATCTAGCAAAAAGTCACGCGTCTGTCAAACCGCCCGTAAATCCAATAAATTGCTGAGTTTAATATCGGCAAAAGGCAATGGTTTTAAAGACTGATTTCCATCCCGTTTTGTCGTTTTCATACGGTACCTTGTCTTAAGTCAACTCTTTAAAATTTCTCATCGTGGGAAAAGCTAGTTTTATAAAAAAACTAATATTAATTTTCTAGAGTCAATTTCCACCATTTTATACGCATTCATGGAATAGTTTCACTCTCTTCATGTTTTTAGATGCACAAATTAGTCACTCAGTAGACTACTGAAACTTAAAAAATCTTTTTGCTGCGTTTTAATAAATGTATTTTGACGTACAGTTCTTATAAAGTGAATCCAATCGTGAAGAACAATTTCAGCAGTTGTTTTTTTCTTGGCTGTTTGAATAGCAGCGTAAATAGTGTCAACCTCCACATGGGAATGGCCAGGTTCCATAAATCTGTGATGAATTTTATTTAGATTTTGGCCCTGCTTTCTTATCGCATTTATTACAAGACACACTATGGTATACATAAAAATGGTTGTTCTGGCCAGAACACGAATCGCTATAAAGGTTGAGAATTTCTACCTCATTTGGTAATGACAAGAGAAATTTTCTTACACAGGACGTTATCTCCTAACCACAGCGACCAGCCACTGTTTCGTTCCACAGATAGCAAATTCCTAAGCTGCCTGAAGTTCATTGCATATACCGTCAAATTATATGTCCAAAGTTGTCCTTTATAAAACGAAATGCCGTCGCGCAGGTATGGGGTCGGCAATCATTTTTCCAAACCGAAGGAAGCTACCACAAAAGTTGGATTCTTCTTGCTTCTTTTCTTATCCACAGACTTGAGTTTATCAAAATCAAAAGTAACTTGATACGTCTTATCTGAGAAAGTCTACATACCTTTCTCGAATAACAACCTACAATTTTTTAATATTTTAAGCGTTCTATTATTCATTTTAACTGCAGCAAATATTCCACGTAAACACACATAAACTAAATTCAAAACTAAATTGTAAGGTTAGAAATTACTAATAAATCATCTCAATTGGCTATACCTACTAGGGTAAGGGATACTATCATTGGCACCCACACAGTCATTGTCACCTTGTGAATATTTCGATAAATATTAAGACTAGTGCCCTGTCTGTTGGGGAACTAACAAACTAATCTGGTCTGGATAATATGTTATTTATGCGAGGTTATGATTTGCTGGCTAGGATATGATTATTTAGTTGAAATTTAATTATTGGTGTGTCTCAGTTTCTGTTCGAGGAAGTTGTTTCGTTATCAAGGTTAGTAAGATTGCGCTACTATCTTTTGCTTGTTCTGCAGATTCTTTTTATTATTTAATAACTATAATGATTACAAAATACTTACTGGTAAATTGTTTGCTAAAATATTGTTAGAAATTAAAAATTTTAGAGTGACAATAACTGTGTCTAAACTTGCCCGAGTTTTAGTTATTGGCAGGGGGTGCCAATAACTGTATTTTTTTTAAACTCAGTGAACTAAAACAAAAATGTAATCTTAACATAATGTTGACTATCTAAATCAGAAAAATGCAAATAAAAATTAAAATATATAATGAAAACAGTAATTGCCATGCCAGTGATCATAGTTATTGTCACTGCCAACTTCTGTAGTGGCTAAAGCATTAATTGTTTAAAACTCTTTTAGTTAATTATTTACACAAATTATTATTATTATGGGTAGGTGTCTAGTCACTATACGATATGGCGAGGTACACCGAAGAGAATATGACTGCAGCCATTAATGCTGTTAGAAATGGAATGTCCAAAAAGAAAGCAGAACAACGTTCAAGATACCTAGATCTTCTCTTCAGTTCAGAATGTGAAATAACTTTAAAAAAATAACTAAAGGGCCACCTTCAGTTCTAACTGCTGATGAGGAAAACACCTTGGTCCGATGGATCACTACTTGTAGTAAGAAAGGATTCCCGAGAAGAAGACTGGACCTCATCAGCAGTGTAAAGAACTACCTTGAGACACAAGGTGAGAGAAAAACCCCCTTTGTGGACACCACCCCTGGCAAGGTACAAAGCTTTTCTAAAGCGGCATCCTAATTTAGCCTCGAGGGTAAGCGAACCAGTTAGTGCAGCCAGTGCTTGCGTAGGAGAAAGCGACATAAGAAATTGGTTTAAAAATATAGGCGAAGCTTTGTTGGAAGAAAATGCTGCTCACATATTGCAGGACCCGACCAGAGTATTCAACGGAGATGAAACCAATTTTGTTCTTTGTCCTAAAACCTCTAAAGTGCTAGCTGTTAAGGGTGAACGAAATGTTTACGAGGTAGACCACGGCCAGGCAAAATCTGCTATAACTGTGATGTTCACTTTCCCTGCAGATGGCAATACTCTCCCGCTAATGATAGCCTGATAGGGGTACAGAATTAGAGGACCAACTGCCTACATTAGAAGAACCAAACTCTTCGAAAGAATTCCTGCCAATTAATAAGAATAATGATTGTTTAGTTCTTGAGCCAGATGTAAAACCAATAGCAGTCCTATCCAGGTGCACCAATCAGGCAAAACCTTCAAATAAACATTTTACAGCCGATTATCTGAAAGATTACAAATCGCCAGACAACATAATTTGTCTACCCTCGACAAGCAAAGCACCTTCGGCAGCAAATATAATTTTTCATGACATAGAATAATATTCAGGAAGAACACATTTCACCTAATGACATTTTGGAGAATAAAATCCGAAATCATGAAAATCTTCATCGTTCTACACCACCCCTAACAAGCTCAACAGAGAATTCCTCACCTCTCGAAGATGTATTGTTTTGGCCCAAGACTCCTAAGAGGAAAGGCAAAAGAAATTCAGAACGAATGCCTTTTGTTGAATGTTCTAAAAGATGGAAAGCTTTTTTTCAGGAAAAGGCAAATAAAAAAGTCAAATTGCAACAGGACAAAGAATTGAGAAAGAAGGAAAGAGAAGCTGTTAACGTCAACAAAAGGAAGCTGAAGGAAATTAAACAAAAAGAACGAAACATTATAAAAACAAACAAAAAAAGCGGCAACGAAAAATAAAGTAGGTAAGCAAATAAAAATGGGATTGTTCTACTAATAACAAATTTAATGACAGCAATGTATCTAACTTTACTGACAATGTATTTGTATCTGCCAGTGTTTAGGTATAAGTACCTATTTGACTATTATTTTGACTATTATAAGTATTACAAAAAACTAATTTTTTTTCAGTATGCTTTTATACCAATGTTTTTGTGTTTGATTAATTATATTTATTTTGCTGATTATGTGCAGTTAATTCTTATTTTCTCCATAAATCGCATACATTTTGTCATACTATAAACAATGGTAGGGTGTAGGGTGCCTGGGGGTGCCACTCACTGTAGTATTGGGGTGCCAATAACTGTGGAACAGCATTATTGTCAGAAAACCAAAGTTTTATGCATCAAATAGCAATTTTATTGATGGTTTATAAACATGTATTCATTGGCAATAAAATATTTTTTTTTTTGTAAAAAACACCTTTATTCAGGTATGACTACTACAATCTTAATATAATTAATTTATTAGTACAGATGAATTGTGTTTATATTAAACAAGACTTGTGTGGAGATACTAAACCAGTGCTTAGTTGCCAATAGTACTCTTTACGTCTTTTATCTACATAATTCATGCAGTTTTGTTCGCTTCAGTCTTCTTCTTTCATTGGTTGTGTCCAATAATTGAATTGCTTCCACGTTTGGATGATTGAGAAGTCTAATCTCATGTTTATTGGCTCGTTCCTTGATGACTTCCTCTATCGTGGGTATATTGAGGTCGTTATGTATTTCGTTATTGGTTACGTATCGATACGCGTTGGTGATCATCCTCAGGAATTTGTTTTGACATTTTTGTATTATCTCTCGATTAGATTTATGTGCACAACCCCAAAGTTGTATCTCATACATCCATATCGGTTTGAATATAGATAGATAAATAGTTCTTTTACAATGAAGATTCATTTTAGAATAATGTCCAACCAGCCAATACATTTGTCGATGTTTAATGCGAATTTGTTCAGCTTTTTTTCTTAGATGGTGTTTCCAGTTTAATCTTGAATCTAAATGAAGCCCAAGATATTTTGCTGATTCTGCTTGAGGGATTGGTACCTCGTTGAGATATCTTCTTAGACTGCAATTTCTTCGCCGCAGCGTATATGTGACGTGGACTGATTTCAGCTCTTTAAGCTTGATTTTCCAGTCTTTTGTCCATCTGTTGATTTTGTTCAGTGTGCGTTGAGTTTTCTCAACTGCTACTGATTGTGATTCATTTATCGCCATGATTACAGTATCATCTGCAAAGGTTCCGGTGAATGTCTCATCTGATGTTGGAATATCAGCAGTATATAGCAGGTACAAGAAGGGTCCTAACACACTTCCCTGCGGTACGCCTGCTTTTATTGGATAAAATTTTGACTTGGCATCCTCGTGCATCACTCGAAATTGCCGATTAGCTAAGTATGATTCTAGCAATCTGCAGTAATTTTTTGGTAGCATTTTACTCATCTTGAGGATTAAACCTTTGTGCCACACTCTGTCAAACGCCTGCGACACATCAAGGAATACTGCAGAGCAATATTTCCCTTCTTCAAAAGCTCGTTCAATGACTTTGATGACTCGATGTACTTGATCGATAGCTGAGTGTTTATTTCGGAATCCGAACTGGAAGTCCGGGATGTTTATTAAAGGCTTAAGCCGCTTTAAAAAATAGTTTCTCGAATAGTTTTGAGATTGTTGGAAGAAGTGAAATCGGTCTATACGATCCAACTTCCTCGTCTGGCTTATCTGGCTTTTTTAACATGATTATCTGTGCTATCTTGAAGCACTCAGGAACGTATTCCAAGCGTAAGCAGGCATTGAAGAGATATGTAAGCATGATAATGGCCTTCCTTGGCAGTTCTTTGAACACCCCAGGTGATATTTCGTCGATCCCTGTTGCCTTTTTTGGATTGAGATTTTGATCTATTTCTTTTGCTATTTCTATTGGTGTGAACAATTTGAATGCTATTTCTGGTTGATAAGTTGGTATAGTTTGGATATCAGACTGTATTTCGTGTGGTTGGAATGTATTTGCTAGATGTTGCGCAAACAATTCAGCTTTTTCACCGTTTTTTCGTAGCCAGTTACCTTGAGTGTCTCTTATGGGAGGGACACGAGTAACGGGCCTTTCGTATCTTCTTGTCGCTTTCCACAATGAGTATTCCTTGTCCACTTCCGGTCCGAGGTTATTTAAGTACTCGTCCAGGCAATTTTGTTTGTATGTATTAATCATTTCTCTGACTTGATTGCTTATTCTGTTGAATTCTGTTTTATCAGTAGGGTTTCGGGTAGTGTGCCATATCCTTCTGGCTCTCCTTCTTTCTTTAATTTGTTCCCTAATACTAGCAGGATATTTTATTTCACATATGGGAGTTTCTTTTGCTTCAGGGGTAGCTTTTCTTGCTGCTGTTTTGATATTCTCAATAAAATTCCTAGATTGCCATTCTAGGTCCTTTTTAGATTTCAAGTTTACTTTTAAATTGATTATCTCTTCCAGTTTATCTCTGAAGATGTCCCAATCTGTATACTTATTTGTGAGATTAGTTTTTCTTTTCTTTTTGATAATATTTGCATTGAGGCATAGAAGGACTGGGGTATGATCTGATGTTACATCATCACTGCCTTCTACTTCAATATAATTTGATCTAATTCCCTTTGATATAAAGAAGTCTAATAGATCAGGTGTCTTTCTCACATCTGTAGGCCAGTAGGTCGGTCTGCGTGAGAAATGATGATCACAATTTAGTTGGCAGTAAAATATCCAATCATTTGATATAAATTTTAAGTTTTTACCACATCATAGTTTTTATCACTGTTTTGTTAGAGTCATCATGACCCCTAAAAGTGTCAATAACTGTATTCCTTACCCTATAGGCTTTGGGACATTGGCCTCTTTTGTAGTGAAAGAGAATTTAATCAGAATAGTCTGCGGTTACATCTGCTCTATCTTTCGAATTTTAGACATTGGCTCTTTTTCTACCAAGGAACCTTATATAGTTGTCTGGTACCTTCTCCAGAATCTCTATATTCCTCAAATAATCATTGAGATTTATTTTTAATAAACTCAACTCATGACTAGATGAAACAATTTACTACTGCAAACAGTTACCAGACGAATTTTTATGAAAATATTTTCAGGAGTTATTTTTATTGAATTTCTAAAAACAAGTTTATAATAATAATTAATGAGTTCATAATTAAACTCAAATTTAAATCTTGTGCTATTTATTTTCAAATAAAAAGCTGTTTTGATAAAACTACTAAATTCTCAGCTTTGTTGCTTATGTGCGTGCATCAATAACAAAATAAAGCAAATAACCAGATTTAAAATAAAATTTTTAATCACCTAATGACACGTTGTTTTGAATGTTAATTTAATTAATATTTGTATTATAAACAAATCATAAGATGTCAATTATTTTATGAATTATAAATGCACGCTCCTATATTTTAACCAACTTACTTTAATATTAATGAAATGACATTGAATACGAATGTCTTTTTCTGCTTTTATGTAAATGTTAGGAAGATCTTTGAAATTACAACTGTAGTAATTATTGTGTTTAGTAGGAAACATAAAAAGGGGGTTAAACCGTTTAAATGGTTTAAATATAGGGTAGTATATTTTTTAAGGCAAAATACGTACTAAAATATTCAATTTGCTTCGAAGCCATTCGTTATATTGTCAGCTTGTGAAAGAAATTATTGGAGTTGACAGGGAAAAATCGACAAATTATGCATTCTAGATAACCCCCTAGAAAAAAGTTATGGATGTGTAACAAGAAAGATATTATTTATGTGCAGGACACATCTCTTTTTAGAGATACTTCGAATATATTTAATATTCTGAAGATAAATTTGTTAAGGCTAGAATAGTGATGCGCACATGATAAAATCAATTTTTTGTTTGTAGTATAATAACTTTCATTAAAAGTTCATAATTGTGAAATATAGGCATTTTAACATAAAATGTTTTATCAGCATGAAGACTGGTAATGTTAATAAATATTTGGTCATTAGTCATCACTTTTGAACTTTTTGTTCTTTTGAAATGTAATCAAAATTGAAGTTAATGTAATTATTATGTAGATATTCTGCACGTAATTAAGAGCGATCAATTAACCAGTTGTCGGTTTTCTAATTAGATTATCAATTTTTTGTTGGAATTTTAACTAAAGTCAATAATAAATTTATTCTTTTTTTTTCTTTCTTTTAAATTTGTGTAAATTTATTTTCAATTAAGACAATTTTATGAATTTGATTAACATTTTTGTTTATTTATTGCTTGTTTTGTTGTTTGTCATCTGCGCTTCAAAATTTTTAATTCCCATTTTTTAAAAATTGTTTTCTTTTGCTCTTGCTGATTTATATGGTACGAAATCTGAGAGATGTAATACAAAATGCTTCATTGGCCAGAAGTTTTTCAAGTAAGATTGGGCAATCAGGTTTTTCATCTAGTACTTATTGGTTGAGAAGGCAATGGGATGTGTGGCAATTATTATTTTATCTAATGTTGAATTCTCACAAATATTTTTTACATTATTCACAGGAAATTGGTTTCCAATTTCTATAACTACACGAATTATTTCATGTGCCGGACAAGTATGGCTTCTGATACAAAAAAATTAATCAAGGTTTTGTGAATAAATCCTGGTATTGTGTTATTGTTCGTTTTATCTAAATTGTTTTGTGCTTATTAAATCAGATTGGCCACATGTTTCTGTATTTAGTTATTCACAAAATTAACTTAGTTGTTGTTAAGTTGTTTCGTCGACCAGAAAATAAATTAAAATGCTATATACTTTGCAAGTATTAGATCTACCGTACTTTTGATTAGAATTTGTTTCTTGTTATTCGCTTATGATCCA
>VTPC01090649.1:30344-102147 GCA_011009095.1 Ignelater luminosus | reverse complement strand
TTTTTTTATTTTTTAGCAAAGGATGTCATTTTCCAAATACAACGTAAGCTGTTTGAACGACACGCTTTACTCTGGTTTAACATCACCTAACCCAGCTAGAAGACCAAGACAAAATTCAGTATTTGTTGGTAGTTCTACAATGGCATTTATGAATCCACCACGAAGAGTCAAATCAGCTATCGACATTCAGCACTTAATTCTTAATGATCCTAGTCCAACTTCAGTTTCAAGTTGTAATTCAATGTTGCCTATGATTACTTCATATCGAGATCGAAAACCTTCTATAACGATAGAACGACCTAGTATTTATCCCGGTCGTCGAAGACCTTCAGTAGCTACAGACCGTCCAATGCTATCGCAGCACTACTACGCAAGAAACCGTAGGCCTTCTTGTTGTGCTGATAGATCTTCTTATTTTGGTCGACATCGAAATTTCATTAGTTTCGACCAACCTACAATAAGTTTAGAGAGAAGAACGTCTATTGCAATAGAAAGGCCTTCTTGTATAGTACATCAACCAACTGTGAGTTTTGAAACGCCTTCTGAATCCCTAGAGCGACCGTTTTTTGTGGTCGACCCACCTTCTATTAATCAAGACTATCCTTTAACGAATATGTCTGGAGTACCAACCCATATGCCCTTTAGAAAAATGTCTCTTAGTTTCGAACAACCATCAGTGAGCATAGAAAGACCAAGACCTAGAATGGCAACAAGTTTAGATATTAATTCAATTAATTTTGCCAGAAGGTCCTCAATGCCTGATGCTGATCGAGCGTCGCCTGTTAGTATTAATCTTGATGAGACGAAAGCACCACTTCTTGAAAGTTTGAAGAGTTCTGACGTGTGATGAATAGTAAATTGTTTATTTTTTTATAACTGTCTTGACCTTTTAACATCGTTATAAAGTAACTAAGTATGTATAAAGAATGAATGACGTTAGGAAACATTAACAAACAATAATGATGTAGTGACTCATATGTGCAAAAAGCTTATTTAGTTACTTTATGAATATGTAATATGCATTAATGTAGGCATATCTATTAAACAAGAATTTTTTTAAGAAACAGAATGCCTTTGCTCTTTTTATTTTAAATAAATAAAATAAAGTTACGTGTATTTGTTCACAAACTGTAAACTGACTGGAACTATTTTCAAAAGTAAATACTAAATAGTAGTAGAAGTTACCTTTTAGGTCAAAAAGATTATGTTGCTTGTAGTTAATTAGTGTTGTTATTATTATTTGAGATATTACCCAAATTTATTGAAAATAAAAAGGGCATAAGGTTGAATGTGTTCAGAAGTAGCCTTTTTTGAATGCTCAAAAGATGTGCAAACTAACTGTAAGTGTTTATAGTTACTTTTTCTTGATCTTGAACAGTATTTTTTTGAAAGATTGTTTTAAGAAATTACCGATGACTCATTAAAATATATTTACGTGTCTGACAAAATGCAACTTCCAACTCATTATTACAATGAATTCAAGTATAATTAGTTAGCAATACTATATAAATAGTTTTAGACTTCGGTACTAACATGAATACATGAACGTATATCGAATAAAAAATAGGGTAAAAACGCCCAAGTTGCGTCATTCTAAAAGGTAACAAAAAATTGTTAAATCTTGTAAAAAGTGAATTAACCTGTCTTTCAAGCATTACTAATTATTTGGTTAACGACTTAATCAAGTTATTATGCACAAACCAGTTTCTCTTTTAGGTAATTTCTGTTTGGTGCATTCATAGAATTATCAAAACTATTTTATGATTCTGTAGTTTATTATTTTAGAGATAGAGGATGTAAAATTTACCCTGCAACGTTATTTTCAAATATCTGACTAAAAAACACTCTAAGATATTTTTCTTTACGAGCGTTACTAGACGAAGTCTATTATTTTATAAATTTTTACAACTGATACCTGTCAGGGTGGAGATGAGAGAAGGTCCAATCACACATAGAAATATATCATGATTTGTTTATTACACTTTTATATCAACAGTGACGTATCCTGTTGTCGTTCCCTTCTTTTTTAGACAAAAAATACTTCATATCTTTTGTACCTTTTTTGTATTTATGAAGATCTTTAAAACAATAGCATGTACGGTGTCATTAGAAAATTTAGATAAATTAAACCAAAATAACAAGTTGAAAAAATTTCCTATTGTGTCATCAGTTTATGATTATAACCTAGCAGCATGCATGAGCAAGAGGTTTTTGCAAAGATTTCCGAAAAGATTTAACAAGGCACTATTAACTGTACTTTTTTAAATAGCGTGCACAGTCACATAGTACTAAATTATTAAATTTGATTTGACCAAACAAGTTATTTCTATTTATTTAAAGACCTAATGTTTAAAAAAATAGAAATAGCAATAGAAAACCAATAAACAGTTTACTTCCAACATATGTATAGTATAGCCTTTTGCTCAATATTCCAAACATCTTTTGGAACATTTTGATTTCAACAATTGTTAGTGTTACCTTAACATCTTTCTTTTTCTAGTCAAAAGTCTCAGAAGTTATTAAGTACAGTTGGTATACTATTTTAGAAATCTGAATTTATTTATTTTTAGTTGATTAATGAAGATTAAATTGATTTTAGTAAATTATGGTAATTTCCAAAGATATCTCCAAAATGATCTCTTTATGTATACAATTTGCACACCCTAATGCTATAGCTAGTTTTGGCTGCCCCCACTGTTTTACTAATATGTGTTGCAGCTTGTATATCTGTCCTCCCATAAATTCTGTTAAAAAAATAAACCCGGGCATCGTTTGAGATTTTAAAGTGATACGATGTGAATAAGCATCATTTGAGCATGTAGAACTTGACGGTACCTAGTTGAAATTATTAAATATTATTCCATTTGTTGGGGTATTAAAGAGAATGGGGTAGCTGTAATTCACATTGCAGAAGTGCAGAAACAATTCTCTAAAAATATCAAAAATGTTCTTGTTCCATACAACGATATCATAAACTATTCAAAGCGGAAACAGGGTAAGTAGACGGCGCCCACGTTTTGTACGAACACATGTGGTCATTAAAGCCGTGGTATAGCACATCATTAGGGACAACTTTTTAACTTCTAAGCTAAGGAAAGTTTATCGCGGTGTCTCAGAGCAAGCTCATGGAGATATTTGTTTAGTGACGAAAAGATTGTGATAGCTGAAGAAGAATTTAACTTGCAAAATAAGAGTAGAATGCTCACACACATCAAGAATGCAGTAAGCTTTGGTTTGAGTTTGGTAGGAAGTAAACCATCAAGGTGTAATACCATTCCATTTTTGCAAAAACGGAATTAAGCCTGGGGTCGAAGTGCTATGCCAAAGAGATGTTTTGGGAGAGGTAGCGAAATTTTTAACATAAACTTCTGTAACGGGCATGTACAAAAATCCAAATAGCCTAGCACAATTCTTTAAACGAGACAGCAACAACTATTTCTCTGGAGACAGTAAATACCACATAGTAGAATGGCCTGACCGATTAAGAGTTTGCGCTATGGTAACTACTAAAACTTTCAATAATCTGTAATTTATTCAATTTACAAATTTTGTGGTTTTTTTTAAACTCTACTTAAATCTTTTTAGTAGAACTTATGGCTGGACGATACAGTTTTCGTCTTTAAATCATACTTATATGTTGTCAAAACTTTCCTCACTACCTATACTTCTTTTCACTTTGTCAGATATTTAATTACTTATTTATCTAATGTTATTGCTGTGTATGACGTAAAGCTGCAACTATGATTTTTACAATATAACCTCAAAATTAAGTACCCAAATTTGATTTTATCATATAGTAATACTACCTTCAAGGAAACGTGGGCAACCCAAAAATTCAGATTTTGATGAAACTTGACCGGTTTGTAAAAAGAATTTAATGTAATAAGAATAAGTATTTGTGGGGTGTAATGCCATTTAAAGCAAACGCAACCCTCCACTAAGGATGGAGCATAGCCATATAGCTGAAAGCTTCAAATCCAAAAATCTACTTGTTTTAACAAAATTCAAGTTTTTTGTTTGTCAGTGTTTCCTAGTTAGTACAATTTATTTGTTTTTCCCTTTCAATAAAGTACCGTAGATTAGCGAAATATTTAGAAAGATTGCCAATGAAACTTATAAAAGGCTTCCATCTTCTCGGGTTGTCAAAACACAGTTCACAATCGTTTTAATATTTTCCTGCAATAGAATTGTAATTTGTTTCTTCTTTCATTTGCTGTTAGTTGGTTTCAAGTAATTGAATCTTGGTTATTACCAAAATGACCTAAATAATTGGATCTTGGTTTGAATGTCTAATAGGTCACAAACTAATTTTTCTGTTATTTCTTAACCAATTGTAAGAAAGCTCTGAATTACATCAACATTTATAGTTATACTTACATTTATAATCAAAAATTGAAAAATTTCATTAAATTGTTACTTGCTGTAATATTTGTTTGTCCAATTTCACCTGTATCCAGTTGTTACCTTTTTCTTTCAATTGATTGGCTAATTTAATGTATACGTTGCTGTGGTAGTAGCCTATTGAAAAATAATGTTTTATTATTATACTCACTAAAGTATAGGCACAGCAATAAAGTTAGAACGAGTTTCGTCTTTATTTTGAAATGCATTATAAGCTACATAGGCTTTTAAAATATTCCATTTACTTAGTTAGTGTTCATTAAAAAATACAAGAATTGGTAAGCAATTAACTAAAAACATTAATAACACAAATATAAATACAAAATGCTGTCTGCAAAAGTATAGGCACGTTCACATTACGCGATGTGTTATAAGAACGCCTACAGACATCTAGATTACGTATTTCCCTGAACAGATTCAGGGGATGCCCCGAAACAAATAATCTGCTTAAGTATCAAAAACTCAGTCAGTGTACCTTCCTAATTAGTGCAAACACGTCGCAATGGGCGGAAAAGGTAAAGAGACTACAGTAGAAGAGAGGAAAATTATTATTAACCTTCATAAAAAACACCGATCGTATCAAAAATTTGAAGAAGTAGCTAAAAGGATGTCTAAACAATAAGAAGATAAAAAATGAACCCAGATGCGGCCGAGCGAGAAAACTGACCGATAGAATAGAAAGAATAATTTTAAGAAAAACAAAACAAACTCCTTAGATTTTCAGATGAAAGTAAATACAACTTATTTAGAAGTGATGGACGTATAAGAGTGTGGCGACGTCCTAACACTGAATTTAACAGCAAGAACATACAGCATACGGTCGAGCATGGAGGTGGTGGTGTGCTAGTATGGGGTTGCATGTCAACGTCTGGGGTTGGGGAGTTGGTATTCATTGACCAGATAATAGACAAAAACCTTAATTTAGATATTTTAAAAAATAATCTACAAAAAAGTGCGGATAAATTACATTTACAAAACTGGTATTTTCAACAGGACAATGATCCTAAGCATATGGCGTACACTGTGCGACAATGGATATTATATAGCACACCCCACACTTTACCAACCCCACCCCAGTCTCCAGATCTCAACTCCATAGGGCACCTACGGGATGAATTGCAGAGAAGAATTAGGAAACATCACATCTCCAGTAAAAGTTTTATTTTTTGTGCTATATTTATGTAGTGGAAACCACTAAATACTTTTTCTGTTTTAGTATTCTTTTTCAAAATATTATGACTGTGCCTATACTCTAGTGAGTCAGTATACATAGTATGTATTGTTGTGACTCTCTATCTCAGGGTACACAATTATTATATAAAGACACCCAACACTTTATTCAGTTTAATATTTTAGCTAACAATTTTATTTACAAAAATTATTATTCTCTTTAAAAACGTTATCCCCATCTAATTATCCTTTCAAAATAATACCAACATATTATTCTCATCTCATTGATTATCGTTATGAATTTTGGTTTACATTTTTGTAAACATTTATTTTGTTTACTCGGTACACATTGTACAATATTATCATTTATTTTTTGTAAAATGGAGGAAACAAAACTACTTTGTTCATTGTTCGAATTTGTATGTTAAGCTTTCTATAAAGACAGTTGGAGAATGCCATTCAGTTGTATAATGCACAGAACTTCAGTACATCCTTGGATACATACGTCCCTATAATATTTATTGAAGTGAAAACTGAATGGTATCATTAACAGAATGAGTTTGATGTCATATGATTACCTAAAACTGTATCAATATGCAACATAATTTAAATGATTTGTCGTAAATACTAATTGTTTGAAAATAACCAAGAAAATAATAAAACGATAAAATAACACACGCCCTCTATATTCAGATCAATAAATAGGCTGAGGAAAGTTTTCGACACGACCGGCAAATTTGTTAGATATTTCCATTTTCCTGCTTTGACTTCGTAAAGTTTCCTGATGGAAGTTTTTTTGTTTGTTTTAGATTTTAAGCATTGCTGCGTAACATCTGGTTTATAATCATTATAGACAAATTCCATCTTTCCAAGCATAGTAGTTTCAAAAAATGTTCTGGAAATTTCACAAAAGGTATTGGTTTTCATCCAAGAATATGTGATGACTTTGCGTAAAACGCTTTAAATTAATACATCATAAAATAAATCTTTCTTATGAGACTAATTTAATTAGATGGTGTTTAAATAATTTTTATTTACATCCAAAAAAATAAGAACGACGCAATTGCAATTTTTAAAAGACAACTTTATTTAGCTCGAAATAACGAGATCGCAGACACTAATTTGCTGTTCACTACGTTTGCTAGCACCCCACTTCTCCCCGATCTCATATGAATCGCATTTTTTTCCTAATTTAATTTTTGCATTTATTACCCTTAGTGATTCTTATTCTTTTGAAAATCAATTTAAATGGTCATTTTATATTCAGTATCTACGTACACATGCACGTGCAAGACCACAACGATATACAAATAAAGAAGTTAACATGTAGTGAAGCATTTTCTGATAGAACCTGAAGGTAGCAACTGTTAGTAATGAAAAAGATTCCATTACACGTTTTTGAGTTATTGACATCCAAGCTGGAATGATTTTATTTACGAATAAATAGTGATTGGAAATTAACACAATAAAAACTAACCTTAAACATACGTTTAATGTTGCAGATAGATCAAGGTTAGATTTATTAATGGATTTGTTGCTAATCATTTTTTTTGTGGCATTCAACACCTAAATAAGTTTAATAGTTTTCTATCTTCTGATATTTTATACTAACTATACAGAGTAGCATTTTGTAAAGTTTCAATGCTCAAAACCTTTTTGATAGTATGCAGGGGGAACCAGAGTGACCCCACAAATATGGCGCTACCCAACCCCCCGCCCCGCAACTTGGAAAACTTAATGGCAACCCCCATCCCCCCTTACAACACATTATTGGAAAGCTCTTAAAATTGCTTTTCATTGATACTATACAAAGGCACATTTGGATAAAACATTAACAATTTATTTAACTGTAAAGGTGATTAGATATGTAATTTATGTGAACAAATGATCTAGTAGGTAAATGACAAAGAAACGTTTTTCTTGCATCTAGTCACCGATGTGAGTAATATTATCAGTAGCGTATTTTGCAAAAAAAATGTGTGAATTATTTCTTCTTGACTATTAGCTCATTAAGTATAAGAGAAAAGAAAGTACTGATTTTGTTATTTCCTGGACGTTAATTGCGTTTTAGGTAATTTTTATCAGGAAAACTACATTTCTGGGATTTAAAATCATCTTACCAAGAACAACCATCTTCATATAAACAGACACATCTTCTATCGGTAAACTTTATTATCCAAAAGTCTTTTGGTGTTATTACAAGTTTTATAAAATGTAGATACTTAAAGATATAACCAGGTTTAGAAAAAAATTCTAAGTTGATTTTCCTTATTTGGAAGATAAAGACAGAAACTATCTGTCATCAAAGACACGTAAATATAAATTAAAATTTAATTGCAGGAAGCATCCTCGTTTTTGCATATTTTTATTTCAAAAAATCCGATGACGCGTACAGCAAACAACTTTTTTAAAACCACAGAAAATAAAATCAAAAAAACAAACCTAAAATTTAATTCAACTTGATAATATTTTAAGTCATTTCAAATAAAAAATTTTTATAAATAACATATAGTGTAGAAAGTGAAGTGGATAGGTTAAGGGTGCAAATTAACGCAATAGAGAATATTAAGCAAATAAAAATAAATTATGGCATTACTCCATCCGGTTCGTACAACAATAAGATAAAATTAAGTCGATCAGCTCAAATAACATTTGTGTACTAGTTTGGATACTGTAAAATGTGATATATTTATAATTGCTTATATAGGACCAAAAAGAATTATTGGGTGCGTTGGTCAATTTTAAAATTAGGTAATAATTAGGTTAACGAGCACCATTACAAGTGTCAGTTTTGATGTAAACTATTATATTTTTTATAATCATAGATTAGATAGAAAACTGTTTACAATAAGATGTGTATTATTATTATGTAACAATTAATAACACTGAATATACTTTAAGACTTTTAGGAATATTTTATAAGGAAGGTTTTTATTAGATGATCGAGAGCAATAGTTACTATTTTTCACGAGTTTTTATATAATATAATATTACATAATACAATAGCTGCATAAATTAAAAACCTAAAAAAGCGAAGAAATCAAATTAAAGAAAATAATAAAACAAAATATTCAATTAAACATTAACATTTTAACAGGATTAAGGTTAAATTAGGTATGCATTTGGGAAATGAACAAAAACACGTTTTATCCGCTTCATTTCTTTAATTAGTCACGATTGTAAAAAAAGTGTAGCAAGAAAAGTCTATTTTTGGTTCATTTTTCAAACTTATCTTCAACTGCAACATAATACAAAAAGTTTCCTCGTTTTCTTGTATTAAATCCTTCTTTTTGCAATCATGCTTTGATATATCTTATCAACAAAATAAGTTATTTATATATTTTGTACACCATATCAAACTATATCTTATTCAAGTTGCATTTCAAAGTCTTCGAAATGCTATGTACTTGTACCTTTGTGAAATAAATTGCCTTATCAGAAAAAAAAATATCACGAAAACTTGAAATGCAGCTAGTAGTAATCAATCTTACTTATTCCTCACTTAATTTGTGTATAAGAAGTTTTTGCTGAGTTTGATGCTTTTGTTAATTTAATTTATCTGCGCAGTTTTTGCAGTTGTGTCTTTGAAAATATCTAATCGTCTTACGTTGAGGAAAATATTAAGTACATACAGATAAACTTTATTTATTAGTGGCAAACCGCTTGTAAAAAAATAGAATAGTACTGAAAAAAAATAAAATAAGTATTTAAAAGTCTAACGACAACAAGATTAAAAATTAAGAGTGTTATTAATAATAGTGAATATACAGTAGAATGGCAAATTCGAAATAGTTTTTAGTGTTCTTTTTTCTATATTATTTATCACAAAAATAAAAATTTATAAACAATTCAGTCATGCATGAACTGTTTTAAAATTAAGTACGCTTTTGTTCAAAAGTACAACTACTGTAAATTATTTGGGCAATATTTCGTTAATGTAAACTTGACCTTTACAGCTTGTTACCAGGTAACAATAAATTTTAACGAATGATTTTTACTTTGATAGCAATAGGTAAATTTTCAAAATATTTTCTTAAACGGAAATCTAATTTACAACATGCAATAAGGTAACCATAAAAATAGCATGTGGATATTGTTGCTCAAGTGAAATTGTTTTAATATCATTTTTAATTGGATGATAGTGCAAAACGATACAGAACTGAAAAATACTAAATAATATACACAGTGTCTGTAGGAACTGAGACCATACGGAGTCTTTCCACTTACTTACTTACTTATTCAGTCCTCATCTACCTTTTAGTGTTGAGATTTGTCAGTTGAGCTTGCACTATCCTTAAAAAATTTCTTGCATTTTTCTTCTGTCTTTAGCCACCTCAACTGCACTGTTCCTTTATTAGTCAAAACCTTTACCACTTGGTCATCTCACGTTCTCTTTGGTCTCCCCTTCTTTTTCGTCGTACCTTTAACTTCCCATACTTGCTTTGCCAGTCTTGTTTCAAACATTCTTACCATATGACCTCACCAGCTAAGCTGTCGCATTTCTATAATTTTTTTCTAATTTTTTTTCCAATAACTCCCATATTCTTACTCTTCTAATACTATCCAGCTTCTTAACTCCTAAACTTCTTCTGAAAAATTTCATCTCGCAGGTTCTTAACGTACTTTTATGTCTCTCAGATAGGGTCCATGATTCTGCTCCAGATATCAGTATAGGTACAAATACCGTTTTATAGACTTTTATCTTGGTCTGTTTGCTTACTTCCTGCTTATTTATAAATGATTTTACTAGTATACCTTATTTGCCATACTAATTCTGTTATTAATTTTGGAATCCATACTACTTTTCCTGCTAATTTTGGAACCCAGATACTTGATTTCGTCTACCTGTTGTAATTTGTTATCGTCGATTTTCATTTGTGTTTTCAAGACAATTGCCCGGATTCTTTTTAAAGTTTGAATATTAATAAAGCAACAAGCTTTGTCTTAATAAACTTTGTATCTACACTAAATACAGATTGTAAGTAAAAGATTTGCGTGTCAATGTATATACGGTATTTCATAAATCTGTAATTAATAATTAGCGTCTTTATTAAAAAATATCATACGCTGTTACTAGGAGAAATTGAACAGAACAATTATTATCTGTGCTTTCTAATATTATTCAGTACAATGCAAGGTGTCTCATAAAGAGCGTCACATCTTACCTTGAAACCTAAGTAATACTTTGTCTATTCTGTTATGCTTTTCTTCCTCAACCAATGCAGATTACAAAAGTTCCTGAGTTATTCAATCTGTTTCGTGAAACACATCGTCCAATCCAGCTAGCTGCTTTGATAATTGATAAATATTTTGTATACAGGCTGGTTGGGAAAATGCGAAGTATGATTGTACTTTAGTTTTCTAAATTATTCCACGCTATAGTTACCTGACAGCTTTTCACCTGCTTAGTTTTGAAACTAAATTTTTAGTTTTTAGAAATTACTCAACTCTAATTTTTGTAATTTGCTAAAATGAAAGAACTGGGGCACTTTGCATATTTTGGTGTTTCTTATTTTTTAGACATTGTAAAGTCTATACCTAATAGTTTTGAAATGAGAAGGCAAAATCAAATGCTTGGTAATTCAAAATAATTACTGACGATTTGGCCATTAGCCTTCTTTATACGGGGTAACTAATAAACTCCAAAACTGGTATACCGAATGTTTATTTTCTGCAAGTAATTACAGCTGGAAACAAATTAGAAAAAGACCAAAGCGTGTGTATTTGACTCCGAGTCCACATTTAATAGCCAAAACAATTTGTTATAAATAAAACGTTCTTGAATTTTAAGAGATAGCAATAATAAATTTCATTTTGCGTTTTTGATTTTCCTGCTTCAAGAAGGTTGATGATTAAAATCTCAGTGAGCATTTCTAATTACTAAACATTCGATTTTATCATCCTAACGTTATACAAACGAATGGTTTATTAATTATACCAGAGACAGTTGAGAAATTTGACGACGTTCGGCAACAAGTAATTAAATAAAAGAAGCTGCTGAACTTAAACCAAGTTATGTTGTTCTGCTGTCATAAGCAGTAATTGAGGAATAAAAACACTAAATCTAAAGATCGAGTATTTAGTTAAAAAAGTAACTTATGAAACTTGCACAATTTAAAGTTATATTGGGTATACCGAGACTAATTCTAAAAATTGATGACATTTTATAATAAGGAATCGAATAACGCCAATAATGCTATATGTGAAATATGAAATAAAGAAGAAATTATTTTACTAACTATACAGGGAGGTTTCGTTAAGAAATCGAGTAAAATAATCCTTCGCTTTTTTCAATTGTACTCTATAAAATAAAATCAAATGAGAAAATATTATACAAGGTGTGCTTTTTAAAGACACATACTGTGTCACGCTGTATAGTGGAGAATGTTTTAGAAAGTACAACTGTTCATTTTAAGAAATATTCCAAGTAACAGTTTTTAATATTTTTTTTACTACAGACCATTGATGCATTCTGTATAGTCACTACAGAAAGTGCAAAATTCTATTTAAAATTTCAAAAAAAAAGACTAATCATCCAGTTCAAAATGTATTATTACTTTGGAAACGTTTTTAAATAATTTGATATGTTTGACATTAGGTAAACTTCCTATGACAAAGATATCTAAAAGAGACTGGAACTTCATAACGTAAAACTAGTTAACAATAAGCATTGGAAGAGTTTTAGAAACAAAGACATCTACTCGTATCAAAATTCCAGGATCTCAATCTAAACTCTCTTTGATTTTCTCTACTTCTAAATGTACAATAGCGTACATACGCATTAAAAACCTTCCGTTACATCTTTTATGCAGTGCCAAGACCATAATCAAGAATTTTGATATCATGACTAGAACTTACACTAGTCTTGGTTTTGGCTTTAAACATAACACTTTATCTAAACAATTTAGTTTTGATGTTTTCGAACTGTAAAATATGCGAACGTATTCTGTTGTTATATACCAGTCAATTTGGCTCTGGTGGCTAAGTTTGCCTACTCCTAAAGTACAAATAGTCTGGATACCAAAACAGCAAAAACCAGAAAATGAACAAGAAGTTAAATTTCTTACGGCGAAAGAAGAATTCTAAAGGTATAGTCAAGAATTTTGGCGATGTTTAAAACTGACCATACATGTTTACTTAGTTGTCCAAAAAAAAAAACAAAAAAAAGCAAGCGTTCAGTAGGTTGTAAACATACAAAACCAAGATGGTATTTGGTTTTCAGGAATTCTTATTCGATATCTTCCAGTTTCTCCCAAAATATTATTATTATTATCTTTGCATTACTAACTCAGACAAATTAATACAGATCCAAACGTACCAATTTCAAAATTATTTATGTATATAATGTTCAATTACATCAAGCTTTTTGGTCCTCCCCGGTATAAAACAAATCTTAGAATTTAGTTAGAAGAATAATTACAAAGATTTTAAGTAAACCATCTTACTATACAGAGAGATTCTTGTAACACCAAGTATCTGTTATCGTTGTATTATGAATTTATGAAAAAAAATATTATATTTAAAAAAACAACTTCTTAAGTTGTGTTGCAGTTGAACATTATTTTAAATATAATTATAATAAATGTTTGTATTTAATATATATTTTGTGTGGTATAAAATTAAATAAATTGAACAACGTACCTTTTTGATTAAACAATTGCATTAGATGTACATATAATATCAGTAATCTACTAATAACTAATTAAAGAAATTCCTTATTTTGGGACCTAAGCTAGATCATATTTTTAGAGGCATTGATTACATATTAATACTTATTCTGTATCATCTGTAGGGCATACTTACTAATTAATATTTCTACCTCCGTGGTAAACAAAAACTAGCAATGTGTATGTATTATATTTACGAATATAATATAATTAATATAATATTTATATAGACCAACTAATAATATAAGTAGAGAGTGATAGTTACAGCAATTTTTAACTAAACGAACCAACATTGTGTATAATAGAACTATAATAATACTGCATAATTCTACATTGTTATATATTCTATTCATGTGTTAAACTTGTACTGAATTTGTTTATAGAATGAAATACATAAAGTACTCATGATCACAAAGACCTTGTTTTTGTTTTATTATTCTTGTTATAATTTGAATTTAAGACAATAAACCGTTTTTCAGTAATATTGATGTGACTTCCTCTTTCTGTGTTAGTTGCAGATTTCAATATCACTCTGTTTTGTGATAGCAAAGTGAAAATTGAATCAATACATATGGTTTATCACTTTAAGCTGACATTCGATCTTGTGGGGTCACCTATTTGGATTAAATTGTCTGTTTACTTTTTATAATAATTAAAGAACTATTTAGTACTAATATTATTTTGAATAAGACTACAAGAAATTAATTAAACTTTTTTGTAATCATTCAAGAAAGAATTTGTGAATTTCAAAGTATACAAGGTAAGCATTAATATTTTGTTTGTTAATTTATTTTAGTTAATCGTATATTGCTTTTGTAGTGCTTTTCACTATCAGTTTCAACAATATTCGTCTGCTTAGTTTTATCTACCTACTAGTTGCAGTTTTCCACGTTTTATTTTATTAATTTGTTTCTTTGATTTTTATTGTGCAAAACTATCTGCATTTTTATTAAAGTTACGATTTATTAAATAACATTAAATCAATTTTACTATTTAATGATTAAAACTGGCGTGCTTCCCAAATCATAAACAAACGTTCAGAATTGTTTTGAATATGGAAATCCACAAAAACTGTTAAACACAAATGTCCACAATTATTTACAGGTAAAATAAATTCATATGAATTAGTAAACTAAATAAATACAACTTGTTTGTTTAAAATGTTATTCTAATTACATTGTATGTCCAGAACAAGTTTTTATCCAAGCAGTGTTTAAGCTAACACAGAGCTACTACGTAAAAATGTGATTACTAATTATATAAACATAAAAATTTACACTCGTAAATATCTAATTATTACTGAAAAACTAGTACTTAAAGGTAATTGCATGTGCATGATGTTTCCGGTTTTTTAATGTATATTGAGAATGAAGCACTACAAGGAGTTTGGAAAGATTTTAGATGCTTAATTACCAATTTGCAACTCTTGGTATGTTATTAAATTGTTTGTTATGAGTAATAAAAATGTCTCTCTTTTATATAACATATACTTAGTTCAAAAATATAATTGAGTTAGAAAACAGCTAAACAATCTTCAAAAACATTTTATTTAGTACGAATTCTGTGTAAGTCAACAATCGAAATGTTAAAAATGACATTTAGACTTTGAGGTACAGAGTGAGATACATATAACGATAGTTTAAAATAACACAGCAATACCATCCATACTAGCATATTCTTCCATTTTCAGTAAAACCAAAAGATAGCAGTAATACCATTTTATAGATACCTTGACGTCGTGTTAGCATGTTACGGTAAAATTGGGAGTGTCAAGAAAATAATCAAGTCACAATCGGGTGGGCAACAACCGTTGATATAAATCAGCTCAAACGCAACGGTTTGCTTAGAAACCTTACACAAATAAAAGACAAAAAAGCACAAAATATTTCGGCCATCCTTCACTTCATAAATTCTTAAACAAACAATTTATTAACATAATTAACATTTCTAACAGTGAACTTTATAATAAACTTCAAAGAACCAAAAGGTATAACCTGAATTAAGCTAATAATAAAATGAAGATACAATAATGACAACTGCTAAACTAGATCTAAAGAATTACTTACATGGGAAATTTAACAGTAAAATTTTAAAACTGTCAACAAACGTAATTGGTGATTTACCTGAGCAAACAAACTTTATTAATACAGGATTCTATTGTTAACTATTGTAATTTATAATTAATAAAATCAATGAAACTCAAGTTCTTAATAGTTGTAATATTTAAATAAACCGGACTGCCACATCTTTGTTTCCATAAAATGTTTTGTTAATAAGACATTTCATAACGGGTTAATAATAATCGTCTGATCCGACCTCGTGAAGGGTTTATCGACTTTCTCATCCCTGAAACAATTAAAACACTATTAGTTTTGATATTTAAAACCGTCAGAAAACCGTAATTCACTTCTCGTTACTGCCTAGATTACGTTCGCATGACAACACAGTTCAACTAAATAGATTACTTTATCGGAGGGACATATCTCTATATAAACCGTATTGGCTTTAGTCGTTGCTATCAAAAAAGACCTTAACCCGCTCATTAGCCCATGGGGTAAGATAACGCATAAAACTTTTTATTACTAAATTCCGTGCCAGGATCACCTGCGAATCGACTAGACAGTTTTCGTGTTTGGCACTAGCTTCATAAGAAAGTTTTACACAAATCAAATATCACTAAAGATAACTGCTTTCTTTAACGCTTGTAAAAAAGGGCTTAAACGACCTATGTTCAAAGTATACATCGGAATCTTTCCCTTTTCAGCGTTGTCTAGGCTACCTGACACTTTTCCAGAACTACTTTAATTGTAAAGACAGTTCAAACTGATATATAGGTAGTTGTGCAGATAGTTTATCATGAATCATCTTATATATACAGTGTGTTCGAAAAGTATGGAATATCCTATATATCTCAGTAAATATGCATTTTATGGAAAAATGTTTCCTAGAAAAGTTGTTTAGTGTTTAGTTTTAGATTACAGGACAATACCAAATAACTATTTTTTAAAAAAACAAAAGCGCAACGAATAATGCTTCAATTTTTTTAATGGGAAGGTACCCCTTTATTGTCCTCATTAGATAGAGAATGTTTTTCTCTTTTTAATGATGTAAAACTTTGATACACTTGCATAAAACGCAAAAAATTGTTTGAATAACGCTTAAAAGTTTATTTATTCATCTGTTACCTTTCCTGACGCGGTCCTTTAAATTTTCAATATCATCGAGTCACATTATGGTCGGTGTGATACACTTTTGTTTGTTGCAAGAATTGAATGCATCGTAAAAATGTCAGTTTATAACCGAATTGAAGCGAAAAGTTATTTGTTTCATTAATTAAGCATTCTGATTAACGTGAGGATAACAAAGTTACAAAAATACGACTTGCTATGGATCATTTATCAGAAAAACATCGTATCGAAATTTTAATGATGCTGAGACATGGAGACAGAAGGAGAACACAGGAGGAAGTTTGCAATTTGTTTAATAACGTGCACCCTGAATACCATATTTCTCAGTCTACTGTAAGTAAAATTTTGCATAAATTTCATGAGATGGGTTCTGTCAAAAATCGTCCAAAAACGGGCAGACTTAAAGCTCTAAATAATAAACAATGTCAGATAATAATGTTGGCTGTCGTGAAAAATCCACATGTTTCTGTTCGACAAATTGCTCGTGAACATACTTGGAAGAAATCCACTGCACACGATGTTCTAAGAAAGGAGAAGTGGCATCTGTATAAACCTAGTATAGTTCAAAAACTATGAGAAGATGATTTAGATCGAAGATTGCAATTTTGCAAAGAAATAACACATAGGCTTCAGGAAAATGCAAATTTTCATAAAAATATCCTCTTCACTGATGAGGCAACGTTTTGTTTGAATGGTACCATTAACAAACAAAACACGCGCTACTGGTCTTCGCTAAATCCTGGCTGGTATGTAGAAGGGCACACCCAATATCAGCAGAAAGTCAATGTCTGGGCAGGAATTATTGGAACCCAAATTTTGAGACTTCTTTTTATAGACATAATTTAACAGCGGATGCTTTTTTTGGATTATTTAAGATTTCACTTAGTTCCTGCTTTAACTGTTCTATTTCCTAATGAACTAGATCCAGATGTACTCCATAACAGAATATGGTTGCAAGACGGGGCTCCTCCTCATTTCGGAATTAATGTCCGACAGTTTCTTGATAATACTTTCCCTTGTCGATGGATAGGCAAAAGAGGTGTAGTAGAATGGCCAGCTCGCTCGCTGGATTTAAGTCCACTTGATTTTTTTCTGTGGGGCTATCTCAAAAATAAGATTTATATCGATATGCCTAAAGATATTGAAACTCTAAAAGATCGTATTAGAACAGAGATTAGAGCTATCACACCAGAAACGATTCAAAATGCAGTAAACGAATTTAAAAGACGACTTTATCATTGTCAAGCTGTAAATGGTGCACACTTTGAACACCTTCTATAAACGGTAGAGTGTAGTTATACAAAATTTTCAATTCGTAACAGATGAATATTGAAATAAACTTTCAAACAATTTTTTTGCGTTGTAATCAAAATTTACTTATGCAAGTGTATCAAAGTTTTGCATGATTGAAAAGAGAAAAACATTCTCTATCAAATGAGTACAATAAAAAATTAAAGCATTATTCGTTGCGCTTTTGTTTTTTTAAAAAATAATTATTTGGCCTGTAATGTAAAACTAAACACTAAACAACTTTTCTAGGAAACATTTTTCCATAAAATGCACATTTACTGAGATATATAGGATATTCCATACTTTTCGGACGCACTGTATATATGATGACGTAATGATCAGCTCCGTCATGATAATGCATAAGAATTCTCAAGTGTCATCTACTTTCGTTCTTTCTGATTTATTCGGTAAAGGCGCTTATCTTCCAAGCAGTAGCTTATGTAGATGATTCGCTCTTCATGTTTCATGTGTACTCTTGATAACCTCTCTATCAATTTTTGATAGTTATCCTGAAGCAATGATGAAAGAATCCAGTCGTTTTCTCTCCGCGTTAACTATGAAAGTATCTATAACTTTCTCATCGTCATCGTTTCCGAAACGACTCCGCTCAAAGCACCTACGTGGCTCATTTTGGCACTGAAAAGGTTTCTTGAATGGCTAGCCATCATTAGTAATTTGAGAAACTAGATCTCTTTTCAAAAGAGCTTGCAGTCGGCGACTCTCTTAAATTGTGTACCTACTAAATAAATGCAAAATTCGTTTAAAGTATTTACAGCAGTAATATAAGTAATAGGTCTGCTCCTATTTTTGTAGTAGCACTACTAAAATATTTACAGCTTTCAAAACTTCCTCTTTCTGCTCCTAATTCCTGAAACAACGTTCCATCTAGTCCAATCTTGCTGAGTGTCATAATGTACCTAAGTGGTAGCTTCCCTATTATAGTCTTAGCTTCAAAAATGGATTTCTCTTCTTGATTTTAAGGGAATTTTCGTCAATAAAGAGGATGTGACAAATTCTCAAATTAATCTACTAGATTAGCTCGTAAGCCCTAAGAACTGTTGAACCGCGAGAAAACTTGCGGGTTGTAGGAAGTTGAAGACAGCGTTGATTTCATCTTTCCCTGACCTAATCTTTAAATTAATCTACTTTCATCTGCAGAAAATAAAATTTACCCAGCCTTAAGGCCATACTTGCCCTTTTACGTAAATCACTTTAAAATGGCTTTTAATCTTTTGGTAGTCAGAAGGGTTAGACGGGATGAGCACATCTTCTAAGTACGTCATAATTGTATCAAAACTTAGAAGACCCAATATAAAGTTCACAGTCTTTTCAAGAATCGCTAGGGTATCGACTAAATCAAATGGTGTTCTTAAACAGTGTCCAACAGGCTTCACAAAAGTAGTTTTGGGGATTTCTGGTGGTATCCTGATGCCACATCAAGGCTGGTAGATGCCTTAACGATCATTCTGTTTTAGAACACTGTAATTGACCCAAATCTTTTGCCGTTTTTCTTTTTGGCACTTAATATGGAACTTGCAATTAAAGATTGAGGTTTCTGAACTATCCCATAGTTGATCAAAGATTGCACTATTTTTATAAATTTTCCGCTTTTCGTAAATGCCATCCGATTCGGACAATATGTAATAAGTTTATCACAGTTAATATAATTGTTACGTCAGCTTTACCTACTTCTTTCAGTTTGGTGGACGAACAGCGCTAATATTTATTTGGAAGTACTAGAAATCGTAGCCATTTAGAAACACGAAGTTGTAGGTCCAGCTGCTTATCAATATCATCTAACTTAAAGTGTTTTGGTGTTTGAGTTTAGATATCGCTACACAAAGCAATGCAACCCGTATGGTTAGGTGGAATAACCGCAGTTTCCTTAGCACATAAATTACTTTTCTAAAAGGCAGTTAATCAGTACTGCGTAGTAAGGTTTTATCTTTATGAAATAATAAAACTTGATAACATGATTTTAATTAATAACAATGTTGTTGTTAATAAATGGTTAACCGACGATAACAGACTATTTACTACACAGGATACAGGACCTACTGATGCCAAATTAACCTTCTAATCGATAAAGATCTATATATTAACAAGAACGAAGGTTTTGGTAAAATCACACAAACACACCACTGTACATCTAATCTAATGAATCTAATGAAATAAGATGATTGTTAGAAAGATTTAAAATTAATTTTGACTCACATTCCGTCTTCTTACCGTCGGCTTCTGAAAATTGTGCGCCACATTAAGCAATCACTGGCCTCGTGACCCAGCATGTTGCACTTTTTGCACGGCACATTTGGACTAGATGTGTCTTCCTTACTTGCAGTCAAAGCATTTTACATTCGTGACATCTAGTTTATAAAAAGACTGACTCTTGGGTTTAATGAACGACGTACGCCAATTGTCAACGTGCGTGTCTGGTAGAGGGGTTTTGAAGTCGTTTTAGAGATAATTTTTGTAGAAAGCTTTCGAAGTCAAATAGCAACCAGCACGCGCTCCGATTTAAACTTTTAGAACCATTATCTCCTTGATTAAATATGACACTGTTTCATTCATAATATTTGGTAGGTACAAATTAATTGTCATTGCTTTGGTCGGCGACTTACGAGGGTAGTTTGATAAGTCTTTAGATTAACATAGAACGAAGTGTGTTTTTGGTCAAAATCGATTTTATTTTTCTACATAGTCCCCTTTTAGGTCTATATACTTTATCCATCGATGCACCAACTTTTTGATCCCCTTCCAAAAATACGATGTCTGAAAGTCTGCAAAATACGCGTTCACGGCGGCTATCACTTCATCATAGTTCGTGAATTTCTTTCCCCCAAGCCGTGTTTTCATGTTTGGAAAGAGAAACTAGTAGCTCCAGTAGATCTGGAAAATACGAGGCGTGGAAAACCAAGTCGAAGACAAGTTCATGAATTTTGGCCATCGCGATTATCGACGTGTGAATCGTCGCATTGTCATGGTGAAAGAGGGCGGTTTTCCTCTGCATTTGAGGACGTTTGGACTGGATTCTTTTCTTCAACTATCAAATAATGAAGCATAACGTTATTGTTTTTCCTTTATGCAAATAGTCTATGAGCAATATGCCATGTGAATCCCAAAAGACAGGTACCATTACTTTCCCTGGCGATGGCACCGCCTTTGCCTCCTTCGGAGCAGGTTTGCTTGTTGAAGTCCACTGTTTGGTCTCTGGTGTGTAATAATGGACCCATGTTCTATTAACAGTTACAAATCGCCGCAAATAGTTTATTGAATTACCCTTAAAACGATCCAACAGCTTCTTTGAGATGTCCATGTGCACGCGTTTTTGGTTCAATGTCAACAAACGCGTCGCCCATCGCGCGGACAGCTTCCTCATGTGCAAATCTTTATGTAATGTTTTAAAAGCGCGTTCTGTTGATATGCCTGCGGTCTGTGTTTCATCCTTCCCAGATGCACTTCATCAAACACACTCGTTTGAATTCTACAGCCCAGTTTTTACGGTGGCGAACGAAGGGGTAGACTCCCTGTAGACAGCGTCCAACTCGGCTTTTTTTTTCTGTTGGAGTTTGACCCTTCAAACGCAAGATGTTATAACTGAACGATATTCAACTGGCTTTATTCATTACCAATCATTGACATTGACTGACAGAAATGACTGTCAAACAAAAACTATGCGTTCAAAATTGGTGATGTTTTCAGCAGTACCATCTGAAGGATGAACCGTCGTAACTATAAAAGCATTTTGACCTGTGGCGTCATCTTCATGGTCAGCCTAAACACTTATCAAACCACCCTCGTTGTGCAATGTAACGTTGCTTGTAAAAGAGAGACGTAAAGTGGTAGCAGTTTCGGGACATTCCTGTTAGTCGTATCTGTATGTGATGGTAGTGATGTCACCTCAATAGTTGACTGCTTTTAACTGGTCTATTTTATCAATCTATCTAGAAGCTAAGAGATGTTCATTTTTGAGCTTTGATATACAGTCACTAGAAATAGGAAAATGTCGATTTTCATACTAATTGTTTTGTCTTATCATTTTTCCAAAAGGTTTTCCAATCTTTTCAATTCTGTCTCTACAATTACTACGCGTACTATACTTAGTCGACGATCTAGATGAACGTACTTATACGCTACTGGTCTGTTTCGGCAAATATGCTGAAAATTCAAAACAATCAGACAAACGTATCTGTTCGTCATACTGTATATCGTGCAAACGTAATAGCTCGTTAGACAAACATTTTATCTCTGATGCAAGCATACTCGAACAGACTTATCAGACGAATTTGTACATTAGGTTACTGTGAAGGCGTTCGGTCTTCAAAAGAAACAATTTTGGTTTTCTACAAAATAACTATTATTCCAGCATTGAACGCCCTAACGTGAAGTATAAATTTATTAGATGTTCCACAATATCCAACCATATTTTGCACACCTTGGTTTGTTAATTACTTTATTCACTTAACGGCGAGCTCGCTGAATACAAGAAAATACGTGTATAATGTTTTAACCCGTACTGCTCATATACCAAGTTTAAAAAAATCGATGAAGTTTATTTAGTTCATGTTCCTTGTAGAAAAATTAATAAAGAGAATTAAAAATTATCAAGAAAAGTAATATCATTTTAGAGGTAGAATATAAACGATGAAGTAGTAAAGGATAATAAAATTTAAAAGAAGCATCACTGCATTAAGAGACTAGAAGTTATAATGAATTTTATTCTTACATACTTTTAGGCCAACTAAGAGCTTGAAAATAAATGTAATAAAAGAACCAAATACATTTGCAACATATAAGTAAGATATAAACCATGTTTCATTAATAGGATGACTTCATAGTCTAAATTTTTATAGAACCTAATAATTACGAAAAGTACTTGAGGGGATACAGAGATTATTAAAATTAACCAACGTTAATGTTAATGCAAATCTAAATTGAAAGAGAATTGTTAAATCTTTTGGGAAATCATTTAAGAATATTATTACGTGAGGGTATCCATCGACTCAGATTTTATGAAAAGTAAAGCTAGTCATGCACAGTTGAATGTGCTGTGGAATTACCTAGCACACTCGTAGTCATGATTATTCCGCTAAAATCAGAAGTAGAATAAACAAAGGCTTAATACGCTCTGAACTGGAATTTTGCATTTTAAAATAATGACTAAACTTCGGGATAATTAACCTCTACATTTTCTCAAGGTCAATATGTCTTAATTTTAAAAGTATAAAGTAATTTTTGGCATTGAGTACGTATCCAGAATAAGAATCACTTACTCATCTTTAATTCCGTAGGAACACTCAGTATGCACTTGACGAATAAATTCGAGCTCTATATTTATATGGAGATTGTTTAGCATTTGGCTTTAGCTTTAAGTTTTATTATTTACTAGCACGATAATGAAGAGATATCCTTAAAAAAATTTTTTAATACAAACATTGTAAAATTGATAAGCTTAGCTTTGCTTTTGCAAAATTTAATGACAAGCTACCTTAGAACGTGTTTAATAAACATTAGGCGTATACTACTATGACTTAAAATACATTTTGTATTCAAAGCACACTCTGACAATTCAGCGGTAAAAAATAGTAAATCACGTAAACAAACCTTCTCAGGTCACGTTTTTTTCAAAAATATTATTCTGCTTTTATCTTTAATACATAATTTTCCTGGTTTATTTCAAATAAATTTTTTCTAATCGCGGAACAAGTAACTAAATGGGACTCTTTAGAATTCATTTACGGTTGTCGTCGCTCCTTTTATCAATTAAATAAAGAAACGTCTGTGTAGGAGTCTGACAACAATATAAAACAGAATAAACTACAACCTCATCAATGCATACCTACTAATGAGAATACTCGATTAAATCTTTTATAAATTTACCACGTCGTTTTGTTCGTGACAGTGTAGAAGGAATTTTAAAAAGGTTTTCTTCAAAATTAATCCGGGTAATTTTCTTTATACGTTTGACATTTTTCCATTGATTTTCCACGTATTAAACGTAATCTTGTTTAAGTAGTGTGCGTTTTCACTTTTTATGGGATAACATACAAGTGAAGGCATGCAAACTTAAAAAAGTATTGCAACAGAATAGTGCCTTATAAAACATCGAGACGAGAACTTCCTAATGAAGTTAGTTTGAAGATGTCCTGCTTTGACTTTGAAAATCGGTAAGTGTGACACATTTATCAAATATGAGTTATTGAAAGAAATGAAAGTGAATTATATGATTACTAATCATTGTACCTTCAATTAATGTTATCAAATTAATGGTATTAAAATTTTTATCATCGTACCTTTGTACTTTGGCAATAACGCAACGTTGAATGTAAATAAACATGATTTTTACAAATATAAATAGTTCACCATGCGTATAAAAGAAATCTTAGTTTAAATACTAAAAAATCAAATGAATCTACAGAACGTGTCTTTTATATATTTTTTAAATAGTTATAAAACAGTAGTGTGTAGTGTCATACTGGAATAATAAGGACATTTACAAATTAAACAATTAAATTATTTTGCAAGTTTAATTTATTACAATTTCAATAAGATAAATTTGCAATTATTAGTACAATTGAATATTACATCTTTTTCAGACAGTGGGTGACCTATCGTATTAGGAATTACGATAAAGGTTAATTATATTGGTTAGAGCGTAGCGCTTGTATTTAAGTAGTAAGTAATATTAATTAATTAAGCATTCCGACCTAATTAAGTTACTAAATTTTCATTTTAGATAATCACTGATAATTACCTTTATGTAAACTTGTTACGGTTGTACATTAAATGTAATTCCTTTAAAACTAATTCTGAACTTCGCTTTGTTATTGTAGAAATCATTCAGTATTCACGGTGAGAGACTGAGTCATTCGCGAATAGGCTGTTCGCAAAGCAACTAAACTATAGATACAGGCTGTGGCTATAACCTGTTGTCACGAATATTTAAATCGTTGAAGGCGGTAAAGTTTGTATATATGGAAGTAAATAAACAAACAAATTGTTGTTTGGAATAGGTGGAGTCGCTTTTGTTTCTTGATTAATTTCCTTTTGGTTCTTTTTGTTAAAACACCAAATATCAAACATGCTAGATATAACCGTATTTGTCCTATATTCAACTGCTTGTTCAAAAAAATCTTTAAATTCCAATTTTGCAATCTAGTAATCTTATTACACCGCAATACTAAATTTCAGCCTGATAGCTTTAATATTTACCAAATTATCGTAAGTAGACTCTTAACACTTTTTTTATTAATTCATGCAAAATTTGAAATTTTATAATTATTAAAAACCAATTTTTATATTTTGAGAGAGAAGCTATGCTATAGTATGAGTTGGTCCGTAGAAAATTCTATGACTGGGAAGGTCCTACACGTATGAATCGGAAATTTATTTCTTCAAACAGCTGTGAAATCAAATCCTCTATTGAACCCAAGAACCAAGAGTCAACAGGCATCTACTTCTTTGTTTGATTTAACATCCCAACACCATTTTATCTTCCTTTTCTATCAAGAGAAGTTAGCGTTAATAGATATTGTCATAAGATACAGTTATAATATTATACTTGTGGTAGGATAAATTTTACACATCGTACATGTCTAACTTGAAATAGTGGGTCTTCGGAAAACGCATCTCAGAGGCAGATTAAGATCAAAAGCTGACCTTCAAAAGTAAATCGTGCATTTGTAACTCATTTGAAATAGACAATACTAAGTAAAATCTTCTACCAGATTATATTCTAGTTCAAGTAGATGAGAGAGAATGCCCTTATGTTAAAGTAAATATTTTAGGTAAAGAATTCAATGGTTTGTTGGATTCTGGTGGAAAGCGGACGTTTATTAATTAAGAAACTTGGGATAAAACTTGCAGGTTAGAACTTAAATTGAATAGCATTCTTAATCCAATCTTGGATTCTTCTCCAATCGAGAAATCTTCAAGTACTTGGTTTTTCCCATTCCCCTGGTAGTCGATGATTTTGTGTTAGTCTTTGCAAAATGGACGGAGTGACATAAAAATGTATACTTTTTTCCTTATATCTCTTTTATTCTTTCTAAGTTGGGATTCACTAAGTATAGTGCGAGTTTAAAAATTAAGAATTTATTTTAATTTGCACGCCCACCCTATTGTTTGTTGAACGCCTCGGCAACCTTTTAAAGGTTAGTCGACGTCTCCTGAGAAGCAGACCTTGAGCAATTTGCCTTCTGTTATTTAGACCACATCATCGTAGTAACCCCAAATTCCTATAAATGTGTAGAAATCCTTAAAGTGTTGGACAGATCAGTTTTCATTCTTAATTGTGATAAAAGTTATTTCTGCCTATTTGAATTAAAATACCTAAGATATTGTCGTTTACGGGTATATGTTTTTTCTTCATAGAATCAAAAAAAAGCAGGCCACCAAAGATGGTCGAAAGCTCGGCTTATGTCCACAAATATTGTTAATATGTAAGAATCTTCACAGTTATTAATATAATTTATATAATCTCTTAAAGCGTCAATAGTTGATGTACCTTTTATAAAACCATATTGTCTAATTGAGTAATCAAGGGAATAAATTAAATAGCTTATTTCTGATTAGTTTTTCTAAGATTTTGCCAAACTCTGATAATAATGTTACTGGTCTATAGTTTTTAATATTTTAGTTATTTGCTGCAGGATTTTTTAAGATTACTTTTAATATATAATACTCCCGATTTCCATATTTTAGAAAAATATTTTAATTTGAAGCAAGCCGTATAGATTTGATGTAAATAATTTCGAAAAGAGTTGTGTAAGTTCCTTTAATAAATTTGCCTTTGATTAAATCTTCGCCAGGAGCTTTATTTCTTTTTAATTTTGAGATTATAAAATCAAGTTTATTTAAAGATAGGGGGATCTATTTCTTCATTTAAAGGGGTGATAGCTATAAAATCTCTTACATTAGCCCGTTGTTTCGGTGTTAAGGTTGTTTCATCTGGGTCTGGTAGTAATGAATGTAAAAGAAAATTTGCAGATTCTTCAATTGTGTTAGTATAATTATTTTTTTCATTTAATTTAAAAAAAGCCAGGACACCTTTTTTTATTAAATTTTGAAGTTGCTAGTTTGTATACTACTCCCCATGGATTTGGTTTTAGTTCAATTTCTCACAAAAGAAACCCAAGAATTTATTTGGGCTTCATTTAAGGTTTTCTTGTAGTTTTCTTTGGCAGTAATCATTTCATTATATAAATAGTTTGTTTCATTTGGAAATCTGTTGCTGAATAATAATTTTTTCTTCATTAGGTAAATTTTCTGAATCTTTCTACTTTATGGGTCCACCATTCTGGTCTGTTAGGGTAAATTTTGTCTTTTGCTAATTTAAATATGTTTATTTTGATATAATTGTAAAAAGAAGCTAAACTATGTTCAATATTCTCAGCTGTATCAAGAGGGTTATTTATTTCCATATCTACAAAATGTTTTAATATGTTATTTACTTGAGTAAAATCCAGGACGTTTACGTTTATTATTCTATGTTGTTTTCTATCATAAATATTTTCAGTTGAAGTAATGTTAAATAATATTGGTTTATGGTCTGAAGATATAATATCACTTTTAATTTCCCAATCTGTTATAAATTCATTGAGAGCGTAACTTATCATTGTCAAGTCTATATGACTGGTTCCAAATTAATTTTTGAAGGTTGGTACATTTTGGGAATTTATTATGGTAAGATCGTTATTTAATACTAACTCTTCAATAATATGAACTGTAGCATCATTTATTCTATCAAACCATAAGGTAGATCTGCAATTAAAGTCACCCGCAACTATTTTGTATCGATCTAGTTCATTTAGCCAATTGTTTAGGTTTTCAAAGAAAATTTGGAGGTCTTCTCTTGGAGGTCTATAGCAGTTGAATATAAATATTTTCTTTTCTGCATAAGTTAGATTAATTACAGAAATTTTATTTGTATTATATTTAATCATATTTAAAATTTTGATTGATAAGTAATTTATTATGATGCATGATAGAAATGGTTCCGTTTGTTTTGCAATTATTCTAAGTTTACCCAATAAAGGTATAGTATAAATATTGTTTGTGTTTAAACAATATGGTTCTTGTAATAAGGCAATATCAATTTTAAAATCAATTTTAAAATATCAAGGCTAGTAGGTATCTTAACGATCCTTCTGTGTCACTTTTGCCGTTTTTCTTTTTGACAATTAATATAGAACTTGCAATTAGAGACTGAGGTTTCTGAACTATCCCATCATTGATACACGCTTGCACTATTTTTATAACTTTTCTGCTGTGTTATAGGCATTGTGACGATCATGAGTAATCCATTCGGTACATTTCTCGCTCTGTTAACCGTGATGAGAGAAACTATTTTCCAAAGACAAAGAATTTTTAGTTGTCTTATACAGTATTGAAAAACTTTGCTGTTACCTTGAAGGAGCTCGATTTACCGTAGTAACATACCACCATAGTTTAGTGTGGTTGGATAAATTCAAAGACCCTTAAGGCAGATTTGATTATAGAATCATTTACCGCAAAGGTAAGACATGTCGCCTTAATTGTTTGGTGTCGTGAACGACAATGGGATAACTGGTGGTACCTTTCGTTCAAGAGATTAGTTTGTCACAAATCTCTTTCTTATTTTCTTTGACAAATTTTTTGTGATAAATTATGTAAGAAAGTTCCCTTGGATTATTTTTAACTTTGAACTGTGGTAGTGTCACACCAACTTATGGCCATCTCGGTATTTACAAAACATTCTGTTTAAGTCTGAGACTATTACTGGTCATATATGCGTGCAGACGTTGCTAACTAAATATGAGTCCTTCTAATAAGGTATCAAACTTGTTATCTGAATAGGAACACTTTGTTTCATGCGTTTTTGCTGATGTAGTATTGGGAGCGAATATCACCAAAGAAATTATTTCTGAAAATTACAAAATTGCCATAATATTCGTTATCGTTTTTTTAACCTTCTTGGAGTGTATATGAGTGTTTTTGCTTGAGGCAGTCACTGCTTGCAATTCTTTTGTTTGTTAGGTAGTTCATGTTAATGTGCATTCGCACAGTCTTTACTGTTTTGAAGATAGTGAATGTGGATCGTTTTCAAAGAATCACCTAATATTTACTAAAAGCAATAAACACTGTTTGAGATGTCAAAACCTCAAACGAGATTCATATATGTGAAATAGAGTCTTTTAGTACCTTTTCATAAATGACTCTACTAGCTTCCAACTACAGCTATCCAGTGTACAAATTTATGTTAACTGTGCTTCAATCGAGTAAACAAAATCGGAAAGAGGAAACATGCGTGTTTCACGTTTTCTAGGGCACCCTGTACATATGATAGTGTTTTACGAAATTAAGTTAGAGAGAATAAATATAATTATGTTTCTTATTTCACCATCCGTGTATTTCGTTTAGACATGTCTAGCGTTTATTAATGTTATATGTCTTCTGGCACTGTAAGACTTCTTTATTATGTCAAAAAGTCTTTCCTTCTAAGTAAAAAAAGAGCAGGGGGAGTTTGTGGTACTTGTTTACTACTTCTCATTTTTGTAAATGACTCGAAACCGGGTTTTATTCATTATTTCTTAATAATCCTTTTTTATTCTAAAGAGCACAGTATTGTACTTGTGAGTTTGTTTTTCAACGTATTGCGGAATATTTTGGCTATTTATGATTGGTTCAGTATTTATACCGTGGCTGTTTTGATTAAACATTGGTTAATAATCAAATAAAAGTTAAAAATTCCAAAATTAAAATTCCCATCCTGTTGTTAATGACAGAACGTTATTAATACAGATCGGAATCCTGTTATAAGGCCCAAGAAATATTTATTTTGATTATTTTATTGTTTTTAAAGTACCTATTGTTATTATGGAGTTATTGCTTGATCTCTGCCTACCCAGCCGATGTTTATTTTATCTTGAAACAAAAACAGCGACAAAAAATTACAATAATTGCTTTTGATGCATTAAAAACAATCATGATCTACAAAAACTTTTACTTAGAGTTGATCGTCTGGTTTAAAATACAGTATGTTTCCGAAATAAAAGTCATTCGTCAGTCATCGTGACAGTTTCTTGCTTTTCTAACAATCAGTATGTTAGTTTAGACCTATTAGTTGTTATCTCCATTTAACAAAATAAAGTAAAATGATTTTTAATTCATGTTTGTTTGCAATCAGCTGCTTTTTTTCTACGTTTGCATTTCACATATGTATATCATATTTCTAAAAATTAGAAAACTAATTAATTGCACGTCAACTTCCTGTTATAACAGTATCTAATTAATAAGCTAAACCTTTTTCTTTGTTAAGAGTACACATAAATATTTAATGGACAATATTTCAAAGTTCTGTTACCTTATTTTCAAGGTTTTAAATTAGAAATAATAAGCAAAATATACTAATAATAAAAATACTGTCTGCGAAAAAGCGTATTAACTTAAATAAACACTAAAGAATAACTAACTAAACTTGTAAAATCAAAGCTCAAAAATAAAGTTCTGGATTTTCTTAGGCTGTAAACATTATCTAAAACAATTGAAGTAAATTAACAAAGTTTCAATTAGAAATTACACAGGGAATTATATCAAAGGCAGACTGCAAAAAATTGCATGACAAATGGAATAAAAAAAGTCACTGTTTTAAAACAGTTTTGTATTCATCCAATTGCTTCTTCGTATACAGGGTGTGCAAAAACCAACCAAAACCATTTTCTTAAAGGTGGGCTGTTAGTGAATGCTATCGAGAAAATAATGTGGTAAATTCTTGATGATTAGACAAGGATTTTCAAGCGAACCTTTAGTCAATTTGTTTTTGTTACAGAGTTATTGGTCTTCAAAGTTGTGTGCAAACGCTTTAACTTTCTGTTACATCGTCGTTGTTTGTAAAAATATCAAAACATTTTAGAAAATTAAAAATGTTATCACAATCGTGTTAGAATTTGACGCAATCGTTTATTGTGTACATACTACAAAACATTTTCAGGTTGTTTGCGATTAAAAGACAATGCCAATATTTAATAGAGTATGGTAAATCTTGATTAGTACTATAAATAATAAAGGACCAAGGCTTGCACCCTGTGGTATTCCTGAAAAGGCTTTAAACGCAACAACACATCGTAATTAACTTTGTCGAATGCATTCGAAAAGTCAGTATAAACAACATCTACTTGTAAATATTTTGCAAAGCAATCAGCTACGATTTCGGTAACGTTGATTGTGTCGAGCATCCAGGTACGAATCCGTACTGATATATCTCCAATAAGTATTGCTGGTATTTGCTAAGTTCAGCTTTGGTGATTGTGATTTCTTCGGAATCAATTTTTTCAAAGTTGACTACTGGGAGTTTTTCATAGTCTGATAATTGTTTGCCTATGTTACTAGAAAACGAAGATGGGCCAGCAGTCTCACCGGGGAGGTGTTGAAACAAGTGCCTGAAAGGTAATTCATTAAAATAGAGTACGCAGATAAACCATTGTAATGCATTTAGGTATTTCTGCTGCAGTTCCATTCATAGAGGTTATGTGGCCAATGTAATTTCCATCAGGCTCATAAATAATACTAATGTGCTCCTCTTTTACCACTCTACGATTTATTTTTGCTCCCACTTTTTCTTGAACTATTGTATTATCTTTTTGGCCATCAAAGTAAATAGCTTTTACAACTGCCACACTTTCAATCTCTTGAAATATCTTTCTAGCCTTTTGCTTTTCTCGTTTAATCTTGCTTTTGTCTATAACTAGTGACATGTCCTCTTCAGTAATCATCCCTAGATCTTGTATGACACTAATGACACTAGAGGAAATAGCAGCTGTGGCCCTATCTGATACGCCAAATTGAGACAGTAGCAGGCAACTTAATTCTTATTTGAGATTTAGTTGTAAAAGACTCTGCATTGACCTCTTTATTAACTACTTACCCTTCATGTAAAATGCCATGCAAACTGTCTTTAGTTTCGCAGTTTAGGTCTACATTGTAGACACTTTTCCGTTCTCTAGAAAGTTGTTTTTGTTTTCTTTCTTCCCTCTTAGTAAAATTTTCTGTTTCCTTTTTATCCACTCCACTGATGTTACGCATTCTAGTAGTTTGCTGGTCGTACATAAATTTTCTTTCTAAACGTGGAATCCTTTTTACATTTTCACACTTACAATCAATAGAAATAGGACAGTCACATGAACTTGGTTTTTTCTTACAGCTGCGTGAAAACATAAGTTTACACTTACAAGCTGCAATATCAAAACGTTTTGATTTGCTTTCAGATACAAAGCTTTGTACCTTTTTTGTTGGTAACTATCTTTGGATTTGTCACGACTATATGACTTCTTCAAGTTATATTACATATCGTGATATGTTTTTATCAATTGCACGACACTAGTGTGATAAGCAACTGAGCTGAGGCAGTGAGGCGTCACCTGTTCTTGCGAATGTCGGCCGTCAGGACATGCCGATACGGCATGACGGCTAAAGACACCTCTTAGACATTTTTGTACTATTTTTTTCATGACTAAACTGCAAAGTTTCAATATTTTCTTGCATTTTAAAATACGTAAAGTGGTTTTTATCTTTTTTTTTCAAAGTTTAGCCCCTATGCTCGAACTAAAGTCATTACAATATAATATTATTAATATTATTTCCTGCTTAAGGGCATAAAGCTGTCACGTCTGAGTGCTTTTAAGAAACCAAAGCACTTAAATTAAACATTTCATAATTGTTTAAAAATTCAATGACTTATGGCATTTTCTTTAATATTTAGGCCCTTTGCGCGTACTGAAAATCAATAGTACGATTTTTTTTAAATATCTTTCCATGAATCAGTAAGCAATTAGGCAACTTTTGAGTCCTATTAGAATTCGATACTCGAAAATTATATTTTTTCGGCCCGCTCTATGGAACAGTTTTATCAAACACACTGTAAATAATATCGTTTAAAGTTATATTGCAAAGCTACTATGTACTAACAAAATGTGTATTATTGAACGCAGGGTGTTTATGATAGCAAAAAGAACATAGAATTGGCCCAAGATTCATTCAGATATACGGCGTCTCAACCTATATGCTGTTATAGTTTTCATGCATTTTAATAATAATAATAATAATCTTTATTCTCAACAGCTACATAGCCAATTACAGAGAATTACAATAAATCTAAAATTATGTGCCGCGTAACAAAGTTAAAAACATATCAAACAAAAAATTGTAAACATCAGTAATAATACACAACAGAGAACAACAAATTAAAATACAAAAATTGAGCACAGCTGCTTGAATAGGACAAATACAACTGTATAAACTGTAATTCAAATAAAAGACATGGACTAGAATCTAAACACTAATGTCAATATATATAAATAATAAAATATCAAATGATTTCCAAATATTGTAAATAATCCTTACGTGCGATAAATAAAATATACTAGGATTATTAAATAATTATCTTTCACACAAAAATTCAAAATACAAATAACTGGAATACATTTAGCTATAAAATAAAAGTGTAAAATTAAAATAATTGTAAGCAATAGAACAAAAGTTTTATATTAATACATAAATATTAATAGTATTAAAAGAATCACAGCTATTTACCATCACAGGCTTTAGTAATAGAGGAATACGTGTCGCTAAATAAATCAAATTTATATATTTTTGAAAAATTATTAACATCATTCAAAACTGTAGTAATTGGTGAACATGTATTAAAAGTTCTGAATGGTACATTTTTTATTCGACATCTAATGTTAGGAACGATAAAACTGCATTTATGTAACAACTGTTCACAGTCGATTTGATAGTGGAGAGCTTTATAAACAGTAGTGATTGAAACTAACCTGCGCCTAGTCTCTAATCTTTTCATTTCAAACTTTTCAAGCTGAACATCGTATGCTACGTGATGTTTACAATTAGGGAATATTCCATACTTTCGATAATAGAGATGCCGCAAAAAGCATTTTTGAACTTTCTCCACAATATCAATATCCATAAAAGACCTAGGGACCCAAATTACAGCAGCATATTCCAATTTAAAAAGTACATAAGCATTATATAGTAGCAAAGTAGTTTCCGTAGAAAAATCTTTACTGTTTCTAAGTACCCATCCTAACTTCCGATTGGCCTCTTTCGCACATTCCTCAATATGACGACTAAATTTTAGTTTGGAAGTAAATATTACACCCAAATCTTTAACTTCAGTTACCTTCTGCAATGTAATTCCGATTATCGTGTAATTGTGAGTTAGTTCAGTGTGTTTACGGCTGAAAGAGATAACTTGACATTTTTTGGTATTAAGTTGTAATTTATTTTCATCATACCAGCTTACTAAACGGTTTAAATCATTCTGAAGCACTATGCAGTCTTGATTATTATTTACTTTTCGAAACAGTCTAACATCATCTGTATATAATAATATTTCACTGGATGTGATGCAGCGAGGCAGATCATTTATAAATAATAAAAATAATAAAGGGCCTAGCGTTGACCCTTGTGGGACCCCCGACGTTGGAACGAAATTTTCAGAAAAAACATGATTATAACGTACAGACATTGATCTTTCAGTTAAATAAGATTTAAAAAATTTGAGCAATTTATCACTAAAACCAAACGCCTTGAGTTTGCTAATAAGAACATTAAAATCCACTTTATCGAATGCTTTTGCAGCGTCTAAATAAACGACATCAGTTTGTAACTTATTATTTATATTTTCGGAAATAATATCTGCAAAGGTTAGTAAACTTGTAACTGTCGACTTTTTAGGAACAAATCCATGTTGATATTTACTTATTACAGTTTTAACATGATTATAAATTTGCAAATGTAAGACTGCTTCGAAAATTTTACTAAATGTATTTAGTACAGCCACAGGACGATAATTTTCAACCGCGTTAATAACGGCGGACTTATGAATAGGGGTCTGATCCAGGCTTTTTTAAGACGAGTTGAAAATTTGCCTGTATCTAAACTTAAATTAAAGATCGCCGTTAACGGTTCAGACAGAAACTCGGATAAACCCTTGATTAAATAAGACGGAATATTTTTGTGCGTAGTCCTCTAACGTCTTGATATAGCATATTTTTTAATATCCCCGCCGAGATGGAGAAAGTCCTATTTACGAGGGTGGTCTGAAAAGTTTCCGACCTCAACGTGAAGATGGCAGCACTCGTAAATAAAAGCTACTGAATTTCGTTGTTCATCTGTTGACAGTTATTCACCAAAGTTTCAGCCATTTTGGACGCGCAGTTTTTATGTAACAGTCGTTTGAGTGAGTTGATGTGAGTTTTTTTGTGAAAATGGACAAAATCGAGTATCGAGCTGTCATTAAATATTTGTTTTTGAAAGGCAATACACCTTCGCAAATAAAAGATGAGTTGGATTCTGTGTATGGGGACTCTGCACCATCATTTACCACAGTGAAATTTTGGGCTGCTGAATTTAAACGTGGCCGTAAGAGCTTGGGAGACGATGAACGTTCGGGACGTCCAAAAACTGCAACTACCGACGAAAACATCGCCAAAGTTCACCAAATGGTGCTAGACGACCGCCGAATTAAAGCGAGAGAGATAGCAGAGGTTATGAACATGTCAAAAGAACGTGTTTGTCACATGTTAAATCAACATTTAGGCATGAGAAAGCTGTCCGCGCGTTGGGTGCCGCGTTTGCTCACGTTAGACCAAAAACGTGTTCGAATGAATTTTTCCAACGCTCTTTTGGCGCAGTTTAGGCGAAACAAATCCGAGTTTTGGCGCCGATTAATTACTGCAGATGAAACTTGGATACACCATTATACGCCCGAAACAAAAATACAGTCCAAACAGTGGACTGCAAAGGGGGAAGCGGCTCCAAAAAAAGCAAAAACTGTTTTTTCGGCTGAGAAAGTGATGGCGACTGTTTTTTGGGATAGTCATGGAGTTATTTTAATCGATTATCTTCACAAAGGAAAAACCATTACAGGAGCATACTATGCATCATTACTTGACAAGCTGAAGGGAGAACTTGCGAAAAAACGGCCACATTTGCAGAAAAAGAAAATCCTGTTTCACCAAGACAACGCACCATCTCACACCTCAGCGGTTGCCACGGCGAAAATCCACGAATTACGGTTTGAACTGCTTGACCATCCGCCTTACTCACCAGATCTAGCCCCAAGCGACTTCTTTTTGTTCCCTCATCTAAAAATTACGCTCGGAGGAGAAAGATTTTCGTCAAATGAAGAGGCAATCACCTTCGTGAACAATTATTTTGCAGAGAAAAATGCCGAGTACTATTTGGACGGGTTACAGAGATGGGAGCATCGCTGGGAGAAGTGTGTAGTGTAACAAGGAGACTATGTTAAAAATAAAAACAATTTTCAGAAAAAATGACTTGTATCTTTGTTAGGTCGGAAACTTTTCAGACCACCCTCGTATCAACTAGTCGCACAAATCATAATATAATTCCTCTAGGAATTGGTAAGTTCCTGCTACCAAGTCTAGTAATTTGCATGTCTTTTGATTGATTTTGATAATTTTAGTATCTAAGAAAGGAATAGAATTGTCTGTATTTGTCTTGTATTTTTAATTTAAGAAACCTTAATTCCAGTTATTAACCTCATTGAATCTGACCACCATCTATACGATAAATAAAATTACATCCGAAGTATCCATAAAACTTAGATAAAAATAACCTAACAACCAAATTACTGTGCTGAACGTTAAAGTAACAATAGTAATTACAAGAGGCTGCTCTAATTAAATATCTTTTTTAAACTTTCTTGATAATTTTTGATAAAATTGTGCTGACAATCTTGTAGTGATCAGTCTGTTATGTGAACAGTAATGTTATAAAAACAATTTCTTGTAGGTATGTATTTTTCAGCTTAGTTGCTAAATTTTGCCTTGATTTCTTTAGATCTCCAAGTATAATCTTATTGCTAGTTTCTTAATTATGTTTACGTTTTCAGTATATTAAAGTGCTTTTATTCAAATCTGTGATAAACACCTTGGGTAATTGATTGATAATATGAAAACTCTACAATCTAACCCTTTTATTTTTTTATCATGTTTTACTCCAATTATATGTAATGTATAAAAGGCCTTTAGCGATCTTTATTTTACCTTTTAATACGAAATTTTAAATTGCATAATCATAACAAAACACTTTGATAAGTTGAATTAAAAATGTATACGTACACATATTAATTGACGATTGTTGCGTTCCCCCCCCTTCTCACACACAACTTTAATTTTTATTTTACGATTTGTTTAAAATATTTTTCCATGAATCAGTAAGCAATTAGACAACTTTTGAGTCCTATTAGAATTCGATACTCGAAAATTATATTTTTTGCCTTGATTTCTTTAGATCTCCAAGTATAATCTTATTGCTAGTTTCTTAATTATGTTTACATTTTCAGTATATTAAAGTTGTGTGCTTTTATTCAAATCTGTGATAAACACCTTGGGTAATTGATTGATAATATGAAAACTCTACAGTCTAACACTTTTATTTTTTTATCTTGTTTTACTCCAATTATATGTAATGTATAAAAGGCCTTTAGCGATCTTTATTTTACCTTTTAATATTTTTGCACTTTCTTTAATTTTTATAACAACTTACTGTTATTTCAATTAGATTATTTTTTAAATGCCTTAAGGTCATTTACAAATATCAGTTTTAGTTGATATCTGTTTATTCAGAAATATTTTTAATGGCAAGGCCACGAAGAAAATTGTATTTATTTTAAAGAGTTCTGTTAATGTACATGATCTCTCAGTGACATAACTACGCAAACAATAAATTCATTAAGTAGGTATTTAAACAAAAAAACATCTCAGTATCCGGTATGAACGCTTTTATTCTTGCTTGATTGTTAAATCTTTTAGTACGGTGGTCGACAGTGAAAAGGCAATAAACTGTCTAAATAACTTTAAAATGCACACATTTACATTTGCTTAATTTATTTATAAAATGCATTATCAACCTTGGCTGCTTTAAAATTATTAGCAATTAACTTTCTCAATAATTACACAAAATGTTGCAAATTTGAATAAAATATAAATAGATTCCATTTCATGCGCCATTCTGGTTCATGGACAACTTGAATGTAATCTACATAAGTTTTGGTTTTATGACGCATTTTTGTAAATTACTTTGGGTTTGTTAGTATACTTAAGTTTATTGTGTTTACCTTAGAATAAAAATGAGAGGAATTTGATGTTATATAAAAACCTAAAACTATCACCTAATCGTAGTTGTTATATGATTAGTATCCGCTTCAAAGTTTGCATTAACAATTAACCATTAATTTGCGATATTTGTATTTTTATACACTGTTTTGCTTTTGCGTAAATTGTATCTAAATTGTTTGCAGAGTATTTGTTTTATCAAAGTGCATCGACACAATAGGTACGTAGATAATACTTATCGTCTTGTCAAATTATCAAAACTTGAAATGTACTATTTCTGCCAAAAGAACTAGAATACCTTGTGTTTGTATTCGTAAATTTAATTTCAATATTGTTTGTCAAAGTGAATTATGAAACAAATTGCGCAACAATGTACATACGTTAAGTCGCAATCAATTTACTACACTGGGTAAGTTTTCAGAGTACTTGATAATGAAGTTGTCCCAGTTTTTTTGATAGCAATAATACCTATAAAATAAATAAAATAAGCATTTATTTCAAAACAGTTTTTTAAAAGACAAATTGGTCACCTTTTTAAATATACAGTAGTGTAAAAAAGTAAAGAATAAATAAATGTGTTTACATTGGAAATCTCACATTTTTTTTATTTATCATATATGTGCAATTTCCGATACCTAGTATTTTTAGAATTCTAGAACTAATTTATTGATGTACTAATCAGCAACACAATATTATGAAAGTTATTTTAAAAGATCTGTTTACATTTTTTTTTCTCAATTCTAATAAAGCTAAGAATAAAGATCTTATTCAAATATTGTAATAGACATGTGTACTTGCACATAATATTCCTACTAAGCATTCAACTAGTGTAGGAGAACTCTTATTGTGTTAGATTATAGTTCCAATAATTCTTTATAATCTCCCTCCCATTTCAACTTATTTGCATTATGTTATTATCACTTTACTGTTATTAATAAAGTAGAAAATCTATACTTTCCTATTCTCATCATCTAGTATGAGCAAAAAGGTTTCCAAATTATTGATACGTATTTTACAGTAGTACAATAATAGTTGTCAGTGTTCTTCAGCTTCTTAAACCTCGGGACAAAAACCCAAACATTTTGTGAGACGGATTTATTACTAGGTGCATTTGTTGGTTTACTGTCAAAAGTAATAACTAAATTTTTTATTACTGTTTAACGATATAAAATTAAGTCGTTAATGTTGTATTTGCAGTTGCATCGTTAATGTTTCTCGACACGGCTGCAACGAAGTATTTACCTATATTAAATCTATATAGACAATGTCCAGCTAATTTCTTCCTAACCAAAGTAAACACTGATGTAACCAAAAACAGGTTAGTTACAGCTCAATGTACAGTGCAGAGCGCACAGTAACTTAAACTGCTTTAAAGCTAGTTATACCTTTGATTATTACTATAAATATGCAATTTTAACTTTGTTCATGAAAAAAACACTAAAATTAATAAAATTATTTTCAATAATAATACCAGTAATAATTTTATTTGAAAGAACAAAACCATTTATAAGTACCTGCAGTGTAGTTTGTGATTTCTCTGAAGATAAAAAAGCAAAAATCAGAGTTCAACACTAGATGCTGATTCTGTTCAGAGCAGTCGTCTAGAGATTCAACTCAAGGTGGATGATAACAGAACGAAAGCCTAGGGCTTCAAGTGTTCGAATGAAGTGTTACTAAGGAAGCGCCGCCAAATCAAGTTTGCTCGGTACCAAGAAGGCGAGTTTTAAGTTGGATTATAAGAGAAGGTAAAAAATAAATTGCTTCAAAAACAATAGAATGCATTTTTTCTGTCATTTAGGAATAGACACGATAAATATTACATGCGAAAATGTTGCGTCGCCAACGTAAATGCATGAATTTTGGAGTATCTTTTGATACAAATTGCACATTATGACTAGCTAAACAATCAGGCCAAAACACAAATCATTGTAGTCTCCATGGTGTTTAATAAATTTCTACATGGTCGGCAAGAAGTATTTTTTATATATCCAGGAAGCGATAGCTAAGTCACTAGTATTCTTTAAAAAAGGCCCAAAAATTCTTTTTTTTTTGAAATAGTCATTTATAACTATGCTTGAATTTCCAGTTAAAACATTTCTGTGTCATATGGTATTCAGCTAGGCTCTGTTTTAGATCGGGTGTATTTTTATAATGTTTTAACCTGTTTTTGACCCCATTTCTTGACCTTCTGATTCTTCTACTTTATTATTTACGTGATAAGATAAACGGTCTACCTGGTTTTGGCTTTTCCTTAAACAAAATTTCTTTTTCTTCATTTTACCCTAGTAGCACAATAAGGTAGGAACTGTATAGATTGCCGAGTCAGTTACGACTAGGGAATGAAACGCTAATTCTGGGTCTAAACTGTGTAGGCATCGGGGTCAGATCTTGTGTAGGAACCGTTTAGTATCTGTATGGCATAGCATAGCATAGCACATACAGTTTCTGTGCCGTACAACCGCATCAATCCGAGTCAGCTACAGCGCCATCGTTTGGAGACATAAGAAATCAAAAGTTAAGCTTGTCAACAGATGGCGTTGTTGCAAGTTCGGATTTGCATTGGCATTCCTATATGGGAACTGTATGGCTAAGCGGAATGATCTAATACAGTTAAATAACTTTAGTATTGCAATAATTAGTGAGTTAATTGACAGATTTAATTAATATTTTGTTCTATAAACTTACCTATATCTTATTAAGCTTCTATTTTTGGTTTGATTACTTACAAATAAAGTTTTATTTCTATTAAATCTATAATTTACATCTAGTAGAAAAGAAAAGATAAATTAAGACAAGATAAATTAAATATTTTATTATGGAATATACAGAACAATATAAAATATTTAAAAATTAACAAACCATACTACTTACTAATAATTAAGCTTTACGTATTTACTCTTATGTACGTACATATGTACATAAATGTAAGTTTATGCAGTTTTAAAACGCAGGTTGAGTTGGGTTTTTTAAGATAGATTTTAATACTGATTTACAAAAAATCCGAACACTCAAACATTTATAATTTTTTATTTGTTAAATTTCTATCGTTAGAAACCCATTTCATTATTAAGATTTCGTTATTAAATTCGTCCTATGTACTATTTGTTTCGCTTTTGTACCTAAATTTGATATGAATTATACATTACATATCTCCAAGTTCCATTGCAAACCACTAACATTTCCGGGGTGTTCGGATTTTTTCAACGCAGTATAGATTGTGTCCTTTTTTGTTTAAATACAACACGCATCAGATTTTAAACTTGAAACTCAAACGATTTTTCTCACAATTTGTCAAGATACCAATATCACCGCGCTCACCATTGGTTTAAGCATATCTCGGTCTGTGGTCGCCTTAAATACATTTCCCATGAACCAAATCTGAAATAAAATTATTAAAAGCTTTTAAAAACTTAGTGATGAGTAGTGTTACTAATATACAATGTTTGCAATGTTAAATGAACAATTACAAAGCAACTGCTACTTATTTTTATGAATTTCAGCATTAAAAATAAAAATAACATTCATAATATTCCAAAAGACAACTTACCACTATGAAGGCTTAAATCTGTCTCAAAACATTTTACCCCTCATAGTGTCATTATCCAAGGTCCCTCACTTACCTGTTTCTAACGGTTTTTCTCCAGCACAAGATCAATAGAAGTGTAGAATTTTTTTTAAATTACAAAAATGAACAACAAAAACCCGCATATAACAGGCGCATAGCTAAAGGGGTCTAAATGTGACACATCACCGTGTTTTTGCCCCCTCAGACGATAATAATAATTATTCGGATTTAAATTCATACTGAAATCATTAACTAATCATTTTAAAAGTTATAGAAAAACGTAGTTGACTAGATTTTTATTGTTTTAGTGCTTTCTCTTTTACCTATGTCTCATTTAAATTGCAATATTAGCCCTACTGTCAAATGGCGACACATTTTTCCCTTTTTTTTTTAAAACGAGATAGATTATATCACACATTTTTAATTTTCTAAAGTTTGATCAGCTTCAAATATTATAGAATTCTCGGTAGTGTACGAAACTTCACAATTTTTTGAACGTTTGCAGCAATTTTCCGTAAGTCAGTAAGTTTTATGACAAGAAAGAAGGTTAAAAAGAACCGGCTCGCAATAACTACCTGCTCAAAAATGCAAAAGAATTTGGCAAATTATAAACATAATCACATTTGCCTTTATTTAAAAAGATAATCGTGTTGCCATCAGTAACCTGTAATTAATAATTTGCCATTACCATTTCTACTTAAAAATCACAATAATTTAGTACAATTATGAAATTACGTTAAAAATTGATGTATTTCTTATTTGTCATTTATCCGATAAATAGTCCAGGTAGAGTCTATTCTTTCAATTATTTATAATTCTGGGTACAAGCTTCCCAGATAAAATAAATACCTAGCGTAAAAAGATAGAAATTTATGAAAAATACATAAATTCTTTTAGAGATTTAAAACTAGTTCTGGTATACATAATTAATAAAATCAATATTTAGATTCAAATGAACTAGTTTTATCTGCATTTCTCTTACCACTATGAGCTTCGAATAGTAATAATACATTGTTTAATTAGTTTTTGTATAAAAAATCAGTCGAGGCTTTAAATGAAAAATGCGGTAACTTTATTATCGAATAAAGGAAGGCAAAAACTTTTGTTTCTTGGGAAATTAGATTTATAATAATAAGAGCAATTAAATTGATATAAACAAACACTTTATAATATTTCATTTTACTTTGTCTCATAACTTACGTAATTATGAATAAAGATGCTTCAATCGTTATTGGTGTTTTGATTTAGATTAATAAATATTTTTTTGAAAGTCCTTCTTCGTTAGTAATTTGCTTTTGATAGGATTTAAATTTTTGAGTTGGTGTCTTTTTTGCGCATTGTACATATTACAATACTTAATTATTATTGCAACTTCAAATGTCTTAATTGTTTCATAAAACAGAAACAGTATTAAGAGCTCAACAAACAATGCATCTTAAAATTAGTTTTCATATTGACAAGCTATATAGTTCCTAAATCGTCAAGTTAATATGCATACTATTGTTGTTTTAAGAGTTATTAACCGTACAGTAACGCTACAGTCATCCTAACATTAGGTTCTGTATTGGAAATCGACGCATTTCCTATACGGCCAAGACAGCGCTAATACTGAGTTGTTTTGAGGATTAGTAACGATACCGTATATGCGTCTAGCTAACTAAGTTGGTCTTGACCGAATAGTTACCGCGTAGGACCTGGACAAAATTCTCTGTGCTGGTTTTAGCACGAGTAACTGTATAGTTTCTGTAAGGTCCCTGGACGGTTCCGACTTTTGTGCTACTAGGGTAACTACTCTGTTTGTAGTAAGATAATTCTGTTTGCATAAACTAGTTTATTTTTAAAGTTTTTCATTTACTTACTACATACGTTTATGCCATTCTCACAAGGCATTTTCATCCCATTCTGTCGAGATTTCATACTCATGTCTGAAATGGCCCAAAAGGTTACAGTATGGATAAAAAGAAAAGGGAGTAAGATTATCCTTAGAGATAAAGATAGGAAGAGTTTTTAACAAATTAATTGTTTCACTTTTAGCGTGAACAAATGCGATGGTTTTCTACGTCCAAAATTGGGAAAAGTGCAAGACAGAGAACTAAATCTGTTATTAGTTGACGGTTTTGAAATTAAATGCTAAATATCTGTAGTATGTAGTTAGTACATAGATTGCATACTTCACACAAAACGCCACCCAGAAAAGAAAGCCATGATAGCGGCAATACAGTATCAAGTAGTGGCAGTCTGTAGAACTAACATGTTAAGAGATAATATACTACTGTATTATAAATACTACGTACCTGATATGGCTGAAAAACGAAATCTATAAAATTTTTAACTTTCATTAAAAGGTAAGAATGATCGAGAAGATTTCAGGAATGTAAGGTAGACAGATCGCACACCTTCGGTGATTAAAGCGAAAAATATCTCTGTTTTTAAGTATCTCTTTTAAACTCTGCAGTATTCTTTCTCTCATATATGTAAAATGTTTTATACGATTTGCTTTATGATGATTTTAGATTTATATTCCTTTTTTGCAACGTAGGAAAATGTAATAACGACTGTTTTATTAACTATTTTAAAAATACTTTTAATTATACTGTAACGCGCCACCCCTCGAATATTCTAGAAAAGTCCCGAACAGTCTCGAACAAGCTGGTCGAATGTGCCGGAGAAATTTCGAACTATTCAGAGTTTTCCACCGTCAAATGTTCGAGAAAGAGCACGAACTTTCTGGGCTCATCAAGAATCACGCGGAAACGAATATACAAGGCTGCGTTGATCGAGCTAAGGGGAGTTTCACAGTCAAGCAGCTAGTAGTTACGAACGAAATAAATGTTAATTAATGATAAATAAATTCTTCTGTATATAAATAAATAAATAATTTTGTGTAAATAAATACTGGAAATAAATTGTAATAAATTAAGTAAAAATAAATATTAAAAATAAAAACACGTTTTTCTCAAAACGTAACAATTGGCATCAGGTGTGAAATTTAAAAATTTAAAACAAAACTAATTTGTAAATGCCGACCACAAGATCAGCCTCACCTAAAATGGATAACGAATTAATTAACATGTTACAAGAAATTAAGCAAACTATGGAAAATAACCAACTAGGAATGAATTCAAATATGGAAAATATAAAAAGTAAAATAAATAACGTGCAAAGTGAAATTAAAGAAGAAATGAATTCAAAAATGGAAACAATGAAAAAGGAAGTTAAAAAGGAGAAGCGGAAAAGATTATCGAAAATGTGGCCAGCCAAGGTGTCATTGAACCTTTAAATAGCCCTTGGGCATCACCCGTCGTCTTGGTAAAGAAAGAAAATGGTAGTACACGATTTTGTGTCGACTACAGGCAATTAAATAGTGTCACCAAGAAAGACAGTTATCCGTTACCCAGAATTGATGACACTTTGGACACCCTATCTGGTTCCAAGTGTTTTCCACCCTGGATATGAAGGTTGAGTATTGGCAGGCTGGAATGGTACCACAACATCGAGAGAAGGCTGCCTTTACTATTGATTCTGGTCTATGGCAGTTTACAGTTATGCCATTTGGCCTGTGTAACGCTCCAACAGCGTTTGAACGATTGATGGAGTTGACCCTGAGAGGTTTGTCTTGTTTAGTTTACCCAGGACAATATTATTGTGATTGGTCGAACGTTTTAGGAACACGTGAAAAACTTGGAAGATGTGTTTCTGAGATTACGTGGAGCAAATCTGCAGTTGAGTCCAAAGAAGTGAAGTCTGTTCCAGAAAGAGGTCAGATATCTTGGTCACCTGCTATCTGAAGATGGAGTAGCGGCTCATCCTGATAAAATTCGTGCGGTTGAAGGATGGTACCACCTAAAAGATAAACACGAGCTTCGAAGTTTGTGTACTTACTACCGGCGATTTGTCCGTGGGTTTGCAGATACTGCGAATCCTTTGATAAGATTGACAGAAGAAAACAGAGATTTTCAATGGGACGCCGATTGTGAACAAGCCTTTAATGCTCTTAAACGAATTCTGGTGACAGCTCCGATCTTAAGCTATCCCAGACCGAACGAGCAATTTGTGCTGGACACAGACGCTAGCAATGTCGGAATGGGCGCCGTCCTGTCACAAGTTCAAGATGGGCAAGAGAAGGTCATCGGCTATTTTAGCAAGGTTCTGTCGAAGCCGGAGCGTAACTACTGTGTGACCCGTAGAGAATTCCTTGCAGTCGTCAAGGCCATCGAGCATTTCCATAAGTACTGCTATGGCCGAAACTTCCTATTGAGAACCGATCATTCTGCACTCCAATGGCTGCTAAAGTTTAAAAATCCTAAAGGTCAAGTAGCAAGATGGCTCGAAAAGCTCCAAGAATATAATTTCGAGACCAAACATCAAGCTGGGCGAAGCCATCGCAACGTTGCCGCGTTATCCTGAAGGCCATGCCCCGACGATTGCAAACACTGCTCGCGAATCGGAGCTAACCATGGTGAATACCAAGTACGAAGCACTACAGTTGTTGATGACCATTGGGAGCCCGTGGAGATTCAGAAAGACCAAGAAAGCGATCATGACTTACGCTTGGTGTTGGACTGGAAGACGGGGGATCGCAGACTGGCTTGGGAAGAAATAGCCAGATTCGGCCAGTGGGACTCACTGAGTGTTCAAAATGGTCTCCTAAAGAGAGTTTTAGAAAACGAAGAAGGAACCGAAATAAGAATGCAGTTAGTGGTTCCTAAGAACAGGGTTCCTGAAGTGTTACGACAGTTGCATGATGGACCATCGGGAGGCGTTCTGGGAGTTAAGAAAACACTGGCAAAGATTCGGGAACGGTTTTATTGGATGAACTGCAAGGAAGACGTCAGAGAATGGTGCAGACGGTGCGAATTTTGTGCAACCGATAATGGGCCACTTGGTGGGAAGAAAACCCCGATGCGACAGTATAACGTCGGTAGTCCATTTGAAAGAATCGCCATAGATATTGCGGGTCCATTCCCAGAGACGGACGCAGGAAAGAAATATATTTTGGTGGCCATGGATTATTTTAGTAAATAGACAGAAGCAAACGCTCTACCAAACCAAGAAGCGGCTACGGTTGCTGACGTGCTGGTAAAAGAACTCTTTAGCCGTTTTGGTATCCCACTGGAGTTGCATTCCGACCAGAGCGGGAATCTTGAGTCTGCACTATTCCAAAAGTTGTGCCAATCATTGGGTATCAAAAAAACAAGAACTACACCGTTGCACCCGCAGTCGGATGGAATGGTGGAAAGAATGAATAGATCGATAGGGAAGTACTTGTCGAAGGTGGTGTCCGAGCATCAGCGCGATTGGGACCAATACCTGCATCTGTTTCTAATGACAAACCGCTCGGCTGTACAAGAAACAACTGACCAAACCCCAGGTGCAGTGTTGTTCGGGCGTGAAATTCGGTTACCATGTGATCTAGAGTTTGGTTTCAAACCCAGTGAAAATGACGTGGTCAGTGATGATTACGTTGATAACCTTCGTAAGAAGTTAAATTCCATTCATGAAAATGTTCGTCGTAATATTCAGATGGCCAGTGACAAAATGAAAGAGCGATACGACATTAAAACTCAAGCAGGAGGGTATGAACCTGGAGATCTAGTTTGGCTCTATCGTTCTCCAAGACGAAGAGGCTTGTCTCCAAAGCTGCAAAAAGCATGGGAAGGGCCCTACAAGGCCATTAAACGAATAAATGGCCTGATATACCGTATCAGAAAACCACCAAGGGGAAAAATGATGGTTGTGCACATCAACAGGTTGGTTCCAAAATGCAACGCGCAGATGTTGTAGCGATTGAAGATCGAAGGTGCCCGTTCAGAGACTTTATGACATTTTACTTAAATGGTAAAAAAGCTCGTTTTGGTGTTGTTCATGAGCAACAAAAAAACCTGTTTGAAGTTCCGGAAGAATACTCCTTAGCCCACTGCGTGGCGAAAGACTTGAAGATGTCCCGAGGTATAGCTGTCGGCTTCAAGTTCAAGTTTGGTCGCACGAGAGAAATATTTTTACAACACCCAGAGGTAGGCAAGACCTGCTATCTACAAGACCAGGGAGAAGCCGCAGTATGAAGATTTGTGGAAGGCTCTCCACGACTTGAAGATACAGCTCCAAGCGCACGGGTTGAAGAAATTAGCTATGCCGAAAATTGGATGTAGTCTAGATCAGCTAGATTGACGTACCGTGTGAAATATGTTGGAAGTAATATTTCAGGACGCCGGTGTGGAAGTACCGGTTTGCAGTTATAATACCGCAACATCCTCCCAGAAGTGGCAGAAAACAGTGGATTGTTTCTTTTTCAAAAACTTGAGGTGTACTAGGGGTTCGGCATGCCGGAACAAGCAGCGTAATCCGTGGAACATAATTTTTGGCACTGTGACGAGACGCAATGTTCGAGAAAGAGCACGAACTTTCTGGGCTCATCAAGAACCACGCGGAAGCGAATATAAGGCTGCTTTGATCGAGCCGAGGGGAGTTCTACAGTCAATCAGCTAGTAGTTACGAACGAAATAAATGTTAATTAGTGATAAATAAATTCTTCTGTATATAAATAAATAAATAATTTTGTGTAAATAAATACTGGAAATAAATTGTAATAAATTAAGTAAAAATAAATATTAAAAATAAAAGAACGTTTTTCTCAAAACGCAGCAATATTGTTATAGATGTCTGCAATCATACATAAATAACCTTTGGTCTTGTAGCTATAGATTTGGACCATTTAAAAATGTCAACGAATCTAAAAAGAAATAAAATAATTCAAGAATTTTTAATTTCTTAATTTAAATACATAATTTCGTTAAATAGTTTATGATTTCACTTCTACGGCTAGGGTTTAGTATTATACAAATAAAAACATTTTTTGTTTATTATTTATTTTTCTTTGTTATTTTGTGGAATTTCATCGTAATAAACTAGAGTAATAAACACTATTCTACCTGTAACTTCAAACTTTAAATTTTTCAGATACATAAATAAAAAAGTTGTCATAGTAGCTAATAGTCAACTTGATTCAAGGTCCAACCGAAATTATGATTTTCATTCTTCATCCAGCACTTGCAGCAATAGCACAATTTACTGGATGGATTTTCTCATTTATTTTCTCACAACTTCCAAAACATTTACTTTATTTTTATTATTGTAAAAATGTAATGTAGTCGTTTGTGTTCTAATAAATGTTTAGTATAAGTGGAGTTTATTGATTGTTTGTGTTTGTAACATTGCACGCGTTCTTTGGAGCTAACATCAAAAGTTTGTACATAGAGTTACAATATTGCTACGTTCTTGCAACAATAGACATAAACTGGATGTTGTAGAAGTTTTCAAAATTTACAAATACAAACACAATGCACCTTTAATGAATCAACAGATTGACCTATTAATAAAATTGTTGCTGCAAGTATTAGATGAAGAATGTAAGTCATAAGTTTGGTTGGATCTTGGGTAAAGTTAGCTGGTTGCCATGACAACTTGTTTATTTACACTTTAAAAATGATATGTGTTAATTTGGGATTGTAAGCGAAACAGTATTTTTTTTATAATTTTTTCATTTTTGTTTAATTCAGCAGCAATATGAAAACTTCAAAAGTAACTGGTAGCAATAAAAGTATATCATCGCTTTAATGATATTATCTTCAAAATGCTAATGTAAGAATAGTTTAGTAATAAACACGTTGTAAACCAGAAATAACATACTACGTTTCTATATTTATTAACTGTTAGTAAAGTGCAATTGGAAGTAAGTAATTACTAACTAGTATTAGCAATGGTCTGTTAATGTATTCACCAGCGATAAGGTACATTATAAAGTTTAAAAGTTCAGATATAATACATATCGACAATTGCATAAATGGTTATTGCTTTATATAAAACTAAAGAGTACCTTGGTTGCGTAATATCTTTCAGTTTGATTAAAAAACCGTGTAGGTTTAGAGTCGAGCAACTATTTAACGTAAGTGTAATCAATATTTATTATTGCTAAATTAAGCACCTATAGAATAATTTTTTTATTCTTTTATTTTTATTCCAAATCAAATTCTAATTCGGCAAATAGACGATAGTGGAATGGTGGAGTGCAAAATGTTTCCTAAAAAAGTTGCCTGTTTTAAATCTACCAACCAGAAAAAAGAATTTACTGTTCTTGGCTTTTGCTGTTTACTATTACAGTTCATTGTATTATATTTTAGTGTTTTTCAATAAGACATGGGCAAACTGCACTTTTGAAATGCGAAAGAATAGGACAAGGGACGGTGAAGCGTCCCCCAAGTTCAGTTATTAGGCCGCCAAATCATATGCTTCTCCAAATCGCATATGCGCTATTTGTTCTCACTTTTTTTTCATATTTTAATGGTGAATATTATACTGAAAAGTTTTTCGTTATCATTTTTTTTTATCATTGTAAAACCAAAGGTTTACTTTATTTTACAATTTTCCAAATTTTGTACAAAAACGGTTACGGATTATAACCATTTGAGTTAAAGCCTGTGTTTCATAGTATGCAGATTGTTTTGGCTTCCACCTTGCCTGCACTTTACTCAAGGTTTGCCCTGTCTTGGTGGAATTATCATTTAAAGACCTCTAATTTGCCATGATTCCTGGTTCTTTAGTGGATTGGCAAGCAAAAAACCAGAAATAAATTCTCTCTTTCCCACTACGGTCTGTGGTTCGTCAACCGTGATGTGGCTTTCCGGCTTAATATTAGTCTGCTAATTGAATATTCAAATATGAGTAAACGACACTGTTTATTTATTTACTACTTTACACTAAACATTAGGTTTATCTAGCAAACGTCATCTCCCTTGTTTATTTTTGGATGTCTTCTTTTTATCGCGTTTGAAAGTGATTTGACAGTCATACCAATTAAACAATATTTTTTAAAGTTCATTATAAAAGCTATTTAATTAAATACTTTGTAGAAAAGTACATCATTTGAGTATTAATAATAACAGTAATTATTTTAATTTACTTTTTAAACTAATTGAAAACATCCATAACGTGTTAAAAACACCTACGTTTTCTTTTCTCAATATTATCACTTCCATGTCATACAAGGTTATACATAAAAGAATGTTTTAAAAATGTAGGTTCATATTGTAATTCAATATTGCAAATCAATTAACAAAATTCCAAGGTTGGTCGCTTTTTACACTTTGCAATCTTTTAAAAATTTAATTCCACATAAGAATATTATTTTCATGCCCTATTTTGGTTATATACACAATTACATTTTTAATTACAATGGTTATTCACCTAATTAATGTCACGTATTTTTGTCAGTTTCAGTTCGCACACGCAATGAAACCATATCCAAGTTGTTTCCATAAGAGTACGTGCTTCGGATTTCTAGGCATTTTATTATTTAGTTCAGGAGTAGCATTGCTATTTCTATGGACACTTTTATTTGATTTTATAATAGCGTCGATGATGGTATTGAAGCCTAATTCACAATGTTTAGATGTATGGAAAAAGGCACCAATGCCACTAGCTTTGGATTTCTACTTTTTTAATTGGACCAATCCAGAAGAAATTTATGATCTGAACAGAAAACCTAAATTCAAGCAAATGGGACCGTACAGGTTTATTGAACATAGAGAAAAAGTTAATTTAACTTGGAATTCAAATAATACAATTACTTATAGGCAGTTAAGATATTGGTATTTTGATGAAAGGAATTCATTTGGAAAATTAACAGATCAAATAACAACGTTAAATGCTGTAACGATGGTGAGAATTTTAATCAAAATTTATTTTGAAGTCTAATAATCATAATTATTTTCAGAGCGCAGCAAATCAAATAAAAGATTGGAGTTATTTTATGAAAAAAGGATTCTCGTTGTCATTAGCTGCAATAGCGCCTACTATAGAAATTACGAAATCAGTAGGCGAACTTTTATTCCAGGGTTATGAAGATCCTTACGTTGATATGGCGTTGACTTTACCTTTTTTAGCAGAAACTCTACCACCATTTGATAAATTTGGATGGTTTTATACGGTAAGTTAATATTTTTACTCAAGAGTTTTAGTGGTTAACCTTGTTTGATTTTGGTAACATAACTTATATACTTAGTTATGTTTATCAGAACGTTTTATTTTGATTTTTTATTATGCAATACTATTGTTTGTTTTATTTATAATGTATGAGTTGTTTATTAAGAAACTTTTACCTAGAGGTTCACTGAAATCAATAGAACTGTTTTTCAATTACGTTTATTAATTTATTTAGTTTTATCATGATTGTTACATTTAATTATTATAATTTTACAGCTCCTTTTAGAACTCTCTCTTAAAAACTACTTCTTTTCTCTTCGATTAACTAAAAACAACTGCCCCTATAAGGGCGTCTAATAGGAGGGGGTAGGCAATCCACCCTCACAATTAAAATTTAGGAACATGCTCCCCCCTTGAGGAGACTTCCTCAAAATACAACACAATCTTAAATAACTTATAAATAATTCATGCTCTTGTTTAGCGCTCCACATGAGCAGTAAACATAAAATAATTGAACATAAAATGTCCAAAATACATAAAAGTGGCGCATTATCCTTAAACATGCTTATTTTGCGCTTAATATATTGGCAAGGCGCACATTTTCGCAATGGAACGTTTGAATACTGCACCATTCGCACATTTAACACTTGCTACGCGCACTAAATTATCACTCGGGGATGGATACACTTCCGTTACTCGAGCTAGAGGCCATGTTAAGGGCCTCGTGTTTTCAGTTTTGAGTAGCACCAAATCACCCACTGTTAGTTGCTCAATTTGGCGCTCCTGCCAGCGACTCCTGCGCTGGTATTGTTGAAGAACCTCCGAAGAAAAACGCCGCCAAAAGTGTTGAATTAATTGCTGCCTCCGCTGGTAATTGTCGAGTCGGGAAGGCAGCTGGTCGACTAAGGAGGTGTCCGGAAGGCAAGAGGCACCTTTTCCAATTAGAAAGTGCATGGGAGTAAGGGCAGAAAAATTATTTGGGTCCTCTGAAATGGGAGTTAATGGACGGGAATTCAGGACCATTTCGATTTGTGCAAGTACGGTGCATAAATGCTCATAATTTAGTTTAGAATTTCCAATTATTTTATAAAGAATCGTTTTAACGGATTTAATTCCGGATTCCCATAGTCCACCAAAGTGGGGGCTTAAGGGGGCTGAAAAATGCCGTGCAATTCCTTCCCCGGCAGCATAGGTTTTTAATTCATTTCTAATTTGTTGATCATTTAAAGTATTATATAGTTCTTTAATCTGTCTAGCGGCACACACATAATTTGTGCCATTGTCGCTATAGATTTCCGCAGGCTTACCACACCTAGCAATAAATCGTTTTAAAGCTTCAATAAATGCATCACCACATAAACTGGTTACAGCTTCTATGTGTACTGCCTTAGTGCTCATGCAAATGAACAGGCATATGTAACACTTGATTAACTTGGAGTTAGGCGTGTATTTCTCCTTGATCAGCAAAGGGCCTGCAAAATCTGTACCTACACTACTAAAAGCACTTTGAAACCGACGTACGCGACAGGTGGGAAGATTGCCCATTTGTTGGTTCAAGTGCCTAGGACGAACCTTAAAACATTTTAAACAATTTCTCGTTATCATTTTTCTCGAATTACAGATAACAAGTGATCGGATCCACAGTGCAAATTTTTCGCGTAATAATATTTAATGATTAACAGCGTTAACGCGTGCCTTTGCGAAAGTACGAAGGGGTGTATTTGATCGTAATTCAGATCAGAATTCTTTATTCGACCACCTACGCATAACATTTCATTTGCGTCTAGGAAGGCCTTTAATTTTGAACTTCGGCTCACATTATGCCCAGCCATTAAGTCCTTTATTTCATTGTTAAAACAACGGATATGACAGATTTTTACGAGTTTTAACAAGGCTGTTTCTAATTCTTCGCTTGTAAGGACTTGATTAAATCTAACTTCTTTGTTTTTTGCTCTTTCGGAAATTCTCAGAATGAAAGCGAACACTTTCTGTAATCTTAAAAGTTTAGAGAAGCGATTCACAAGTGTATCAAAAACGTCATTGTCAGTTTGACAAACAGTAATTTGCTTAGTGACTTTCATTTCCGAATCCCTTTCGTCGTACGTTACATCTTCAGTGATTATTTCATTATTTTCCCGTAGAAATTGTGGTCCGTGTAGCCAGATGTCATTTTTGACTAATTCCGTAACAGTAGAACCACGGGATAAAATGTCGGCGGGATTTTCTTTTGTGCATATGTGATGCCAGTTATTAACGTTGGTTAGCTCTTGAATAGCCGCGACACGATTTGCTACAAACGTGTTATATTTATTTGGAGCTTTATTGATTCTGCAAAGAGTAATTTTTGAATCGGTAAACAAATGACAGTTGTCTGATTTTACCTTTAAAATTTTGTTTATTTTTGAAAAGAGCTGAGCTAACAATACTGCTGTCGATAACTCAAGCCTGGGAATTGTACTTCCCTTTAAAGGTGCGACTTTTGACTTTGCGCAAAGCAGTCGGACAAAAATGCCGTCGTCATTAATACAACGCACATATATACAGGCACCGTACGCAACAGAGCTAGCGTCTGAAAACGCAAATATGTCTAATTGGTTTGAATTATTTAACTTAACGCATCGAGGTATTTCCAATTCATGAATCCGACGCAAATCCTGCAGAAGAGACTCCCAGTACTGTTTTGAAGATTCATCTATTATCGGATCATCCCAACCCAATTTGTCCTGCCATAGCTTTTGCATTAAAATTTTACCCTTTACTAATATAGGCGAAATTAGTCCTATTGAATCAAATACTCGGGCTATTGTGGATAATATGAAGCGTTTGGTTATAGTGTCTTGGGCTGCGTTAAATTCAAATGAGTATTTAAGTACGTCTGGTTGTGGAACCCACTGCAGCCTTAACGCCTTTGTGGTTTCGGTCTCTTTTAAATTTATTGTAAAGTACTCGACGTTTATTTGTCCAGGCTTCGGTAACGCGGCAGGTACATTTGAAATGAATTTTCTGAGCGGTATTCCCGCGCTGCCAAAAACCTTCATCGTTTCGCACATTAAGTTTTTTACTGAAACCGCGTCCACGCCACTGTATATCAAGTCATCAACGTACAGGGATTTATTAATAAGCTCGGATACTGATTTATTGCTTTCTTTACATTCTTCCGCCAATTGTTTTAAACACCTGGTGGACAGGTAAGAAGAACTCTTGCATCCATAAGTAACAGTGTTTAGAGAATAAGCAGAAACCATTTCATTAAGATTATCTCGCCACAATATAGTTTGATACCGCCTGTCTTCTGGTGATACCAGAATTTGCCGGTATAGCTTTTCACAGTCGGCGATGATAGCAACCGAATGTTCTCTAAATTGAATTAAAATTGAGAATAAGTCATTTTGGACAACTGGTCCGTTTTTCTGGCAGTCATTTATTGAGAGACCCGTTGTTGTCTTTGCACTACCATCGAATACGATCCGTAATTTTGTAGTGATCGAATCAGCTCTCAAAACAGGATGGTGAGGTAAAAAGTAGTACTTGTTAAGCTCACTTGGATTTATGTTTATTTTTGTCATGTGTTTTAGATTTTCATACTCTTTAATGCGCTGTAGTACGAACCTCCCATATTTTGAATTTTTTCATTAAACGGAATCTTAACAATGAATCTACCGTCTTTATTTTTTCTAACGTTTCCCCTAAAATGAATTTCGCATTGCGTTCTTCTTCCGAAAGGAGGGAGATTTGATCTTTTGGTCTAACATTATCTAACTCCCACAATTTGGACAAGTTATTGTTTAAGGTTAGTTCGCCAACGCAGCAATGAACGAAAGCCGGTAATGTCTTATTGAGACTTAACACTTGGGGCGACATGTCCCCGGTGAGGACATAACCAAATTTTGATTCTATAAGTATTGGTAAATGTCTTCCCATTGAAATTCGATTGTTCCCTATTATCTCGTAAAAATAAGACGCGCCTATTAAAATGTCGATTTCTGACGCCTCATTGAATTTACTATCCGCTAATTGTATATGCGGAGGAATTCTTAAGTTCTGTTTATTAAATGAGATAGCCGGAACAAGAGACGTAATTTTTTCTATTATAAAACAGTTGATCGTTCTGCTATAATTGGAACATAAAGAATTTATTGAGATATTTACTGAGTTAGTTAACTTTATTTTATTCAAGTTGACACCAGCTACATTCACTTCGATTGCATCTTGTTTTAAGTTTAATTTATTTGCAAGTCGTTTAGTTATTAAGTTATTAGTACTTCCGGAGACCAATAATGCGCGTACGTTGAAAGTTTCCCCTTGATTGTTTTTTACAGCAACCTGTGCAGTGGCTAACAATGTTAAAGACACGCTGCTGCGGTCGTTACACTCGTTACGCTCAGCATGTACATTATTTGAAGGGGCATCATTGTTGATGATTGACAAGCCTTGAGATTCGTTTGATGCGTTACTTAGATGCAATAAATCATGGTGGAAATTTTTGCAATGACTGCATCTAGCGTATAATTTGCAATTATATTTACTGGGATGTTTTAAACAATTTTTACAAGTTTTTAATTCCCTCACCTTCTTTATGCGTTGTTCAATTGACAATTGCTTGAAATCGCTACAATCCGGTAAATGATGCGATCCGCTACAAAGAATGCATTTTATTTGTTTTTGTTCGTTAGCTAACAAAACGACGCGTTTATTTTGATTATTGACATTGACCTTTACCTTAGCCCCGTTAAATCTTGATTGGAAATTTCTTTCAAGGGTATTATCCGCATGTATGTCAAGTAAAAGCTGCACTCTATTTTGGAGAAATGTTACGGTATTATCAATACTCGGAATTTCGTTAGGATTTGACATTTTGAATTTCTCCTTAGTTTCGCTGTCTAATTTATTACTTACAACATAAGAAAACAGAGCTCCTGCTATCTGAGAATCGGTCAATTTCATATTGTGCAGGCATGACACGTTTTTATTTAAGTTGTCGGTGAATTCGCGAAGACTACTCGCGGATTTGGTAACAGGCTTTAAATCAAAAATGTTTTTAATGTGCGCCTGAATGATCAATTTAGGTTTGTTATAGCGAGTTTCAAGTAATGCAAGTGCTACATCGTAATTTTCGTCGCTAGGCAGTAGGCCTGCAATTACCTCTTTTGCGCCTTCTTTTACACAAGACAACAGATGAAAGAAGTTTTGAGAGTTGCTTATATTAGCCCTATCAACCATAGATTTAAAATTATCAATGAAGGGTAGATAATCTATAAAATTACCGTGAAATGTTGGTAATGACAACCTGGGAAGGGATTGCTGCAATGTTGTTTGCAAAATTCTTTCACATTTATTTGATTCCCCACCTATTTGTGCATGATGTTCATTTACCAAATTAGACTGCTCTTTATGCATTTTAATTAAATTTTTTGCCCTAACTATGCAGCGGTTTTGCTTACTTTGAAATTCGTTTCTTGTTAATAAATTAGAACATTGAATATTATAGTTTACAGTAATGTAATTAACATTAACAGGCATATTTTTTGCATTTTTATGCAAACTAAATTGTTTGTGCCAATAAATGCCAATTAAGATTAAAATAACCATCAAGAAGAAAGAATGCGAATATAATAAAACCAAACTAAGATTTTAAAAACTTGATTTTAAATATCTAGAAACTTTAAAACTTACGCAAACCATTTATGTATAAAATTTTGAATTTTCTCAACCTTGCAATACTACAAAACTCTCAGCATGCCTTAAATTTAAAGAAACAACACAGAAATTTCCATTGTTTTATGAATAGAGCATTGTTAAAATTATTACTTACTCAATGAATAAGTGCGTTTCTCAGCCTTTTGGTTACACAATCACATTTGTGTATAGTTTACAAACTGGTGATCCTACACTTAACGATTGATTAAATCTAAAGCCGGATTTCGTTTCGATTCAGCTCATTGTGCGTCACTACTAATATTTATTTCCATGTTTTGTCGAGCCGCAAGTATGTCAAGATTCACTTTGGCTTATCAATAAATCTTTTAAGTTAGTCTTGTAACGAAATTCTGACGCATTTTAAAATGTGTAGTTAATCTCTTCCATTTCCATGTTATGCAAGAGCGGAAAGACAAAATTGCTGAAGTGCAAGTAATCTCATTAATCTCCTCGACTGTGATCACATTTGTAGGCAAATGACGGCAAAGTATGATTTTAAACGCTGAAATTTAATTTTTGATTTTTTCCATTTGGGCGGGATTTTAAAAATATGTCATTGAATTGACAAAATTCAAATCTACCATTACTTAGTTCTTTGATTGGTCAACATTTAGTTTTGTAAATCTACATTCGGTTAGAAAGCCCATAAACTGCTCTCCATACACAACAAAAAATTTTAATTTTCAGATATAACTAAACAAAGTCTCACTAAGTCTTGCTTTGATTCATTTGCTTCTTGATCTCTAATGTAGCTTTTGTATAGAACTACAGGAACACCATGAAACTTGTATAGGTTCGTCAATAAATATATTTTTCCCGAAGTCGATTAACATGTCAAAGGAGCTCCATAAACCGTTGTCAAATCAGTTTATCAGATCCAATAAGAACTATGCATATTCCAGTGGACATTTGGACATTTGCTTTTTCTCCTCACAAGAGGATTTGGATTATCATTTTACTAAATGCATACTATGCGTGCTGTTAAAAAAAGATGCGATGTGGGTCTTCCACCCAAAGAATACCATTGCATTGCCACTTACTGATACCATAAAAAGCTTTTCAACTAAAAAGTGATGAATGTAGTGAGTTTTTGTCAATACTGAAAGTTAACATTGTTAATGGTGTTAACATATGCAGAATTGCTTTTAGTGGGCTGCAGTGCTCATCTTTATTATGAAATGTGCAATATAACTTTTATGTCGTTTTTTTCTCTTTGGTTCTCTTTCCTAAGTGAAATGGTAGAGATGTCTTCCAGTTCTACCTGATCTTCCGTACACTAAATAATTGTTGTTTTAAAGATGCAGGTGAAATCTGAATGTATGTTGATTGTATTTTCATAATCGTCAATTGTCAATCTCATTCTGATTACTAAATTTCTAATCCAGGGATGTCATACAATTTTCTTGGACTCTCTCGACTTTAGCGTGCGCTGCAAAAATCTTATGTAATATTACATAAATAATAGTGTACAAATTACACAATTTTTAGAATAACGTGTGTATATGTGTACATTTCTTAATATTTTAATGTAAGTTCAGTCTCATACGTAAAATTACAAAACGCCCAAGCATTTCCTTTAATCTACCCAAACAGCAAGGTGAATTTCACATTTTTAAGTGTGATATTACAAGTATCAGGTAAATATATAAAAAATCCATAGACCAACGTGTGAATTTTACGCTTGGATTAGTAATTTTACACAACAATAAAATTATACGAGGGTTGTTTGATAAGTCTTTAGCCTAACATAGAAAAAAGTGTTTTTTTTGGTCAAAATCGATTTTATTTCTTTATCAGTCCCCTTTTAGGTCTAAACACTATATCCAGAGATGTTTCAACTTCTTGATTCTCTTTAAAAAATACGATGTCTGAAAGTCTGCAAAATACGTGTTAACGACGGTTATCACTTCATCATTGTTCGTGAATGTTTTCATGCTTGGAAAGAGAAAATAGTCTTTCGGGGCCAGATCTGGAGAATACGGGGTGTGGGGGACCAATTCGAAGCCAAGTTCATGAATTTTGGCCATCGCGACCATCGACGTGTGAGTCGGTACATTGTAATGATGAAAGAGGACTGTTTTTCTCTGCATTTGAGGTCGTTTAGACTGGATTTGTTTCTTCAACATGTCCAATAATGAAGCAAAATACAATCCTGTTATTGTTTTTCCTTTTTGCAAATAGGCTATGCCACGTGAATCCCAAAAAACAATCGCCATCACTTTCCCGGCTGATGGCACCATCTTCGCCTTCTTTGGAGCAGTTTCGCTTGTTGAAGTCCACTGTTTAGACGGCTGTTTGGTCTCTGGTGTGTAACAATAAACCCATGTTTTATCAACAGTTACAAACTGCCTCAAGAAGCTTAAATCGATTCAACAGCGCACACGTTTTTGTTCCAATGTCGACAAGCGCGGTACCCATAGCGCGGACAGCTTCCTCATCTGCAAATATTCATATAATATTTTAAAAACGCGTTCTGTTGATATGCCTGCGGTCTGTGCTATCTCTCTTATTTTCATTCGAGGATCATCTAACACGATTTTATGGATTTTTTCGTTGATATCCTCAACGGTTGCTGTTTTTGGCCTCTCCGAACGCTCTTCACCAAACACACTCGTACGGCCACGTTGGAGGTTCACTCTTCAGCACGTTGAGCACGGGTGTACAATGCCAAAATAGAAGCCCATGAGCCCAAAACTGTGTTTTTCAAATTTAGTCTTTTTTGGTGCAACATCAGCTAATAGTGAGTGTTTTCCTTTAAAAGTAGCAGCCAAAAGCGATGCGGGGGTGAGCAAATAAAAAGGCGCTCCTGCAACCGCTTCGCTCTCTTGCTCTTTACCCTTAACCATATGCAGACTGTAGTAGAGTTGCATCAGTATCATCATTGTATACAGTCCATTATAGTAAAGTAAATGTTTCAATTATATTTTAAGTTATTCAAGTTTGTGTTAAAATAAAGTGTTAAAATTAAAAAGAATTTAATTATTACAACATAAAACATCTTGTTTTTCTATTATATCTATTTTGAAGTATAACGATTGTGCCTCAACGTCTATAGATTAAAGAACCTGTTGCAAAGAGGTCGGCATACAAATTTTTAGGGGTCATGACTCCCGTTTTTTTGGTGCATTCGATATAGCTTTGAAAGCTCTATCTACTGCAAAGGTATCATTAGTTTCTGTTTATCCGTTTCGGAACGGCGAGGGGTCAAACTTCTGACATCCCAGTCAGGCTTTCGGGATTTTGGTGCCGTTTTTGGGACATTCCTTTGTCTGTAAAGAGTAACAATGGTTAGAGCAACGGATGGATCTTTTAAAGCTGTATCGAATGAGTCCGAAAACTGGAGGTTATGTTCCCTAAAAAATATGTCGACCTTTTCGCAACAGGTTCTTTTGTGCGTATGGAAAAACTCGACAATGTGACTTAAAATTACCGGCCCAAAACTATAGATGGGTCACTAGGACGAAAGTTCAACATTTCCCATGGATTTAACACGATAGCGTGGTTAGTTGAGAAACTCACGCCGTGCTTAACGCGTCAAATGCAAGAATTTCATAACTGAACGACATTCGACTGATTCCATTTTTTACAAATCACTGACATCGACTGACACAAAGGACTGTCACACAAAAACTATGCATCCACAATGGCTGACATTTTTAGCAGTGCCATCTGAAGGACATCTTTGAAATAAAACTTCCATTAAAGTTAATCAGTGATGAAGTACTCTATAACAGTTTTTATATGTTTGTGTCAAATTTACACAGTATGGGGCAAATCTCGTTTTTTGCCTGGTATTTTTGAGTTTGGATGTGGAATAATCTTTTCCTACATTAGTTATGTACAATTACATGGTGTAAGCAAATTTACTTACGTACAGTAAAATCACTACAACCACCGTAGGAAATAAATTGCCTACGTCCCATTGAGTAATCTTACACAAACATTTTTTACAGTGTAATTAACTATAAGTGTCTTGTCTTTTTTAGCAGAAAATGTTCTAATACGTTGTACTGTGCTTTTTTATCAGAAATGAAATTCGTACTTCGTTTTTCTAATTTTAATCAATAACTTGCATTAGTATTTTTATCTTGGTCATCAGCTAGACGTTCTTCATTATCATCATCGGAAAAACTTATTTAATTTTCTCGTTTCTATGATAGAAACTCATTATTTGTTTTCAGTCTGATCGGAAGCTAATATTGGTACAAAACAAACTCTGACTTGACTGGATATGGTTGGATGATGTAGGCGAGTCACCAGTGATAACGGTAGTGTAATAATGGTAATGATGAAGACAACTGGTTGGTTGTAAGAGATGTTGGTAGTTAAGTAGTGATGGTGTTGGTGAAGGTGCAATGAAGTTACACGAATGATGGCGTTAAATCATTGATTGGTTTTTGAAACGATGATAAGATAAAGACGGCAAATAATCTTGAAGTTGTATTAAAAGTTTTGTTATCGTGAAGAAATCATGAAAGTCAATTCTTTAACAAGTCAAGTAGCACAAGGCAAAGACAAAAAGAAGAGAGAAGAAGTTTAATAAATGTACTGGGTGATTGGGTGATAAGGAGTTTGGTGTCGGCCCGTCAAGTTATTTTTCCAGTTGTTAAGAGATAACTATGATGCCCTTCTGTAAACTTGTCTGTTTTTAGCAACGACGTTATAAACTAGGACTGTTTTTATAACATGGTGTCCGACGGATCGAATGGAAAAGTTCTAGTTGAATAGAAATCTACTAAACGAAGTAGAAATTAGATGATGGTTTCTTCATCCAATGGAAAACACATGCAACTAATACATTTCTTCTTTTATTTATTAAACTTCTTCTCTCTTCTTTTTGTCTTTGCCTTGTGCTACTTGACTGTCTGTTATGCCGAGGCAGGTCTGGCAAACCGATCTGGTGTGGTCCAATAGAACCAATCTTGTCACTGTAAGTAGAGTTTCCGATTCTTAGCCATAATTTAGTTTCCGCTACTCTCAATTATACGTTCTGAAGATTCAGACAATTCAACTGATTAGTTTCGTCATCTATACTTCTTTTAGAATACCTCCACACTGCATCAGACTGATTCATTTCAATATTCATAATCTAAAAATACCGATTAATAAGCACTTTAGTACAAATTTTACAAACAAGATAATTGAGCACATTTACTAGTATAAAGATTCTAATTTCTACCTATACCCGCTAGGTGGCGTTATCGTACTTAAACTTTATAAATGACAACGCGGCATTTAAATCACATTAAATGAAAGACCTTTTATCCTACTGTTGGGTTTTTGTTGGGTGGGTTCTTACCTGGTATAAATAAAGTGCGTTTTGGACGTTCCTCCCATAACTAGAGTAATGTTCCTTGTCCCCAGTATTCCACTCACACAGAATACAATAGTTCCTGCAAATTATACAGGGTGTCCCTAAATTTCATTAGAAACTTCAAGTAGACGTCTTCCTTTATGAGGCCTGAACTCAAGTCTGCAACCAGAATTTTCCCTAGTCGCTTAGTTTTCTTGTACGACGACGAAGAAGTTAACACTTTTAACATTAAATTACAAGACATCGGGCAATTAAATCTAACGAAATATTTATCCATTCAATAGGGGAACTCATTAGAAGAAAAAATTACCACTATGAATGCATTAAATATTAAAGTTTTCTTTATAAAGAGGGTGTTAAAAATAAGAGATTTAGTAAAAATAGATGCGGCAACCACGCAAACACTGTTTACTTGGATGAATCTAAACAATTGTTTACATCATAATTCATCTGTTACATTTTGACATTTGTGGTTAGCTGGCGTTACACATACTACATTTTGTAATTTGAGTTATTCTTGCACATTTGCTGTTTGTTGTTGAGTTTTTCCTTAATTATGTTCTATTCCGTTTCCGTTGTTTGTGTTATTGTCGTTTGTTCACTTTTGACTTTTTGTTTTTGTTAAAATTTTTATTCCGTTCTGTTTCTGTTTACTGACTTGCAGTTCCCGTTTTCTTCTGGTATGTATTAATTTTAGTTTTTGTATTTCGGTTTTATAGTTTAGTTTTTCCCTAGTTGCAGTATGCAATATATGAGTATACCGACATGATTCTGTTTCTTGGGCAATGTAATGGAAATTACAATGAATCTGCCAGACTTTATGCAGACCGTTTTCCAAATAGACGCCAACCAAGTCATAACGTTATTCGAAATGCACACCAAAGGCTTAGAGAATCTGGAAATATTATGCCAATTCATAATTTAAATAGAGGTAGGCCGCGAGCAGTCAGAAATCCCGATTTAAAAGAAGACGTTCTAAATATTGCAGAAAACGATCCCAGCACCAGCGTTCGTGCTATTCCTCGAGTTGTGCCTGCTTCAAAAACAACTGTCCACAAAATCCTAAAAGAAGATTAGCTTCGTCCCTATCACAAGACTCGAGTTCAGAATTTGATGGAAGCAGATTTTGAAAAACGTGTGACCTTTTGCGAATGGCTCCTAGACCAACACAAAAGAAACCTTACTTTTGTAAGTAATGTGCTGTGGACGGATGAGGCTACCTTTACAAGAAATGGTATTTTTAATGTTCATAACGAACACATCTGGGCACATGAAAATCCTCACGTCTTTCAGGAAAGCAATTTTCAAGCTCGCTCTTCGGTGAACGTATGGGCGGCTATAGTAGGAAATAAAATGGTTGGTCCTAGCAGGTTAAGTGCTGAAAACTACCTAATTTTTAAATAACGATTTTTATAATCTGCTGGATGATGTTCCTTTGTTGGTCCGTCGGGATATGTGCAGCAACATGGTGCACCATCTCATTATGCTGCTAGAGTTCGACAATGGTTTAACGAGAACTATCCGCAAAAGTGGATTGGTCGTGGAAGTCCTGTAGCTTGGCCCCCAAAAAGCCCGGACTTAACGCTCTTAGACTTCTTCGTGTGGGGACATTTAAAGGATTTGGTGTATTTAACCCCTGTTGAAAATGAAGAACAATTACTAAATTGCATACAAGAAGCAGTAACAACTGTTAATGAAAGGTTAAGCCGCTTTCAGGCACTAAGCAGCGTTAGCAAGCTTATGTGTCTTTTTTTGGCTCGTGTGAAGAAACTAACTGCGTTAGAGAGTTCACGTTTGAAGTTTTCTCATCACAATTGATTAAGGAAGGCGGCTACCTGAAGCTTTTAATGCAATTTAGGGACACCCTGTATATCATAGCTACATTGGCATGTTTGATCTATCCTAGAACAATTTCTTCACAAACATAAAAGGGAATCAACCTAAGCTAACCGTAAGATTAATTATATTTTACTTAATAGCTCGTTTTAATTTTTTGTTCTGTACCCTATACAAAGTTTCTTAATTATAATTAGATCAGTAGTAACATAAAAAACATTTTAATAACAAAAAAAGAAACCAGAAAGTCGACATAATCTGTCTTTTGAAATGTAGTTTACAAAAAACGGTTATTAGCGTTAGTACATAATGCATTGTTTTAACAGATTTGTCCTTTGATTTATTGCCTGCAAAAAATATTTTAACTAATTAGCGAAACATCAATTTGCATCTTATTTAAGGTGTGTTTTTCAAGTTGAAGTAAGTTGTTTATTATGACGTCCCTGATTGCAGATAAATGTGAATTAAATAACAATGAATATCCTTTCAGACGTCCTTGTACAGACGTCAAAACTTTTTGTCGATTAACGATAAAAAGCAAAACTTTGTCTTAATTTTTTTCTTTTGCTCTTTAAACTATTCTGTGGTTTCAAATAATCTGCAGTTCTTTAATTCGTGAAGACGCATTAAGTATTTTTTGCATGAACCACGACTAAGTACAATACTTTGAGATTTTAAGTCGTATCTGATTGGTTTAATTCAATCGAAAGTAGAGCATGATTATTTTTCTAATATTAATAAATTGCAAAAACTTAGTAAACTCAAGAGTGTAAAAACTTTTTAAACGAAGTCACATTTTTTGGGTTTGTGCGGTATTCATTATTAGTATTTAAAGTATGTAGCTATCTAATTTTGGATTTTAACTAAGACAGTTCCACAGAGAAACGAATCCTACACCTATGATGGAATCTTCAATATGGCTACAGGCAAAAGTGACAATAATTTGGGAGAACTTCTAGAATGGAATTACCACAATCAAACATCCTACTTTGGAGGTTCATGTGGTAAAGTACATGGTTCGGCAGCCGAATTATATCCGCAATATCAGAAACGCAACCATATTGGCTTCTTTTCACCAGATATGTGCAGACATGTACAATTAGATTATGAAGATGATGTATTCGTCAAAGATATTAAAGGTTACAAGTTTTCTGCTCAGAAAAGCATGCTTGATAATGGTGAGTATTATTAATTTATAACTAAAACCTCGATTTATGGTAAATTTTTTTATAAATGTGAATGTTAATCTTTTTCAGGTACGCTTGTACCAGAAAACAAATGTTACTGTAATGGTGAATGCATACCTTCAGGTTTATTAAATGTATCCTCATGTAGATATGGAACTCCATCTTTTGTATCTCTTCCTCACTTTTATGGTGCTGATCCAGTATACTTGACCATGGTCGAAGGTTTAAAACCTGAAAAAGATAAACACGAAGTGTTTATTACACTTGAGCCAGTAAGTAATAATTTTATTTAAAGTTGACTAATTAAAATAATGTAAATAATAATTATTTAAATAAAATTTTAGAGAATCGGTGCTCCTTTGGATGTTGCCATAAGACTTCAATTAAACATTAGGTTATTTCCGGTGGAAGATATAACGTAAGTTTCAAAACTTTTTTTGTAATGTAACATTATTTTAATGCTTTTAGATTATTTGAGAACATTCCTAGTGTGTTCTTTCCAATGTTATGGTTTGAGCAAAAAGCAACCGTTCCAGATGATATAGTCTGGAAGATGAAGCTGCTCCTTAGCTCTCCAATTATATTTCCTGTTTGTGCCTATTTATTGATGATAACTGGAAGTATTTTACTCATCCATCTCACGTGCAAATTAGTAACTGCCAGGATATTTCGCACTGAAAACAGCTGCTTGAGCAAAGAAGAAGTTCCTCTTCGTGCTTCTAGAAATAATTCTTACTTAACCAAAAACAGAAAGTTTCATTATCTCGATCTAATTTATAGTTAATGTTTTATACTAGTAATTTATTATTTTAATTATTGTTTTCTATTAAATAACACATTTTTCCTAAAAAAAATTATAAACTTCAAACTTACTTTTATTTTCTACCTAAAACCGTACACGCATTTTGAAAAAATATTTTATCTTTATGCATATCAGTCTCTTTTATACTAGGCTTTAGCTGAGTTCATTGTTAATGATTTGAATTGAATAAGCTATTGTACTTAAAATTAAATTCTACCCGAAGCATTTTAGAAGCAGTTAGAGTAATACTTATTTGAAAGGATTCAAACCAAAACGAGCAGAGTGATGATGTTAAAGTGCAAAGTATGAATAATAATTTTAAACATTATAGGTAAGTAAAAAGTAATCTACCTTGTTTTTATATTTTTCAATGCGAAACACAAGATAATGCTAATAACTTGTTTTAATTCCAAGAAATTAATTATTAACGTCATACGGTTTCTACGAAGATTACAGATGTAGTACCCCAGAATAAATCCGTTTTCAATACTATTATCATCATTATTAAGAATTTAGGTTTTTTATTGCTAAAGTTACAATATTAAAACAAGTTGTCAGTAGTACAAATTAAATTTATTAGGTCTTTTCAAGTTCTGAAAATAATTAAATAAAATAAAAATCATCTGTAAATTATACGCTTACAATTAGATAGATTCATCAACACAAGCAAGCAGTGGCGTAAATATAATTTCGAGGTCTTTTAGTAACATATTTTATGATGTACTATCTCGGCATAAAAAACCGGGGCAGCACACAGGTTTAAAAAATAACCCTTAGTAAATCTGTCTTTCAGTTTAAATAAAACTATTATGTACGTGAGTACCTTAATATTTGAACTGACAAATCCACCTTAAAGCCTGATGCAAAGGATAGAAATTTTGTCAGACAAGTGTGCCCCGGTTTTTTTGCCGCGATGGTACATAATATTTAAGATAATGGCACTTTATATCACATTGTATTTTTAAATATGTGGTAGTAGGTACTTACGCAACAGACAATTTACGAATTAGGCTTTGGTTTTTATTTGTTTATTTATTTATAAGATAATCTTATTAGAAGCTAGGTACAAATGACATTCATGTGTTACAAGATTTAATGAACTGAATACATTGTTATATAGACACTTGACTAGCTTTCCTGTTGGCAAAATTTTCAGTAACTTTCTTTATATCTAATTCATTCTTTTCTTAATAAAATTGGTTCTAAATAAGTGAGTTCTGAATCTTAACTGTGGCAAGAAATATTCTAAGTTTATTTATATACTACAATTAACACCATAAAGCAATATATATTTTAAGGGTAGAACGAAAGTAAATGTTGGATCTCTTGAAATCTTCTTTATCGATGGCTCTGTTTTCCATATTTTGTTTAACCCCTTCTCTCCATGATGCCGTCGATCTTCCTCTTTTCATTCTATTGGGTGGTATATAGGTTAGAGCTCTTTTTGGCCATCTTATTTCTGCCATTCTCAGGACATGGCCATACTACAGCAATTATCTTGTTTCTACTCTATCTACGGTAAAATATATCTGTTTTGTACATCGTCTTATTTCCTCGTTTCTCACATGTTGCAACCTAGAGACCCTAAACGCCCTTTTCAAAAAGTCTAATTCTGTCGCTCCCACATTTTTCTTATCTTTAGCCGTAAGCTGTCAACATTCTGACTCATACGTCATAATCGGCTCTACAATTACTCTGTAGATTGTCATCTTTGTCTTTAGTTTGATTTTTCTCGACCAAAGTAAGGAATTCAGAATGCTGATACATTTCTGATCTTGTTGCAGTCTGCTTTGTACGTCTTTCGCTAATCTTTCCTCTTACGATATAATACTACCAAGGTATTTGAATCCCGTGATTCTTTTAATATGTCTGATTTCCAGCTCTGGATCTTCTTGATCCTCTCCTATTCTTAGATATTCTGTTTTGTCCATATTAATTTTTAGCTCCCATTTTTTATACTGTTGTTAACTTTCTGAACATATAGTCAGCATCATTTTCGTCATTAGCTATAACATCTTGATCATTTGCAAATAGTAAAGTTTTCAAGCAAGAGTGGTTGATCATTATTCCCATTCCTGCTACTGTTTTTCTCCAACTTTTAAGTGCTTGCGAAATGTACATTTTAAACAGGGTCGGTGACAGACGATATCGCTGCTTGAGTCCCTTTGTGACTGGAAACTGATCCAAGGTATACTTTCTCTGTTTAACCACACTGCAGGAGTCTTTATATATCGTATATTCATAATGGAGCTAATATATACTTTATTTAGACCGATTGTCTGCAATATTTCAAAGAGCTTTTTTAAAGGTACCGTGTCGTATGCCTTTTCTAGATCAATAAATATAAAGTGTGTAGGTGGGTTTCGGCCTGTTCTTTTTTCTATGATCTTTCGTAAAACAAATATTTTGTCCACACACGATGTTCTTCCTCGGAAACCACACTGTTCTTCGATGTCCTCATATTGTGTTCCCATTGAGCTGGTCACACTTATGCCTCTATAGTTCTTGCACAGTTCCTTGTTTCCTTTTTTACAAATTTAACTTATATAGGCCAAACTCCAGTCTTGTGGTATATCATGTCCTTCTAACAGACATTTATTAAAAATTTCTGATATTATTTACTTCGAGTAAATATCCGTTCCATATTTTATCAGTTCAATAGTAATGTTTCCGGCCCCGAAACCTATCCATTTTGTGATTTTCTCAGCGCTCTTTTAACTTCTACTGTTATTTGCTCTACTCTTTTATCTACGCTTTTATCTGACTGTCTCCAATGTGTTGTATAAATCTTGGTCTATCTTTGGTAAGTAGTGTTTTATAATGTTGTGCCCATTCCTTTATACTTATTAAGTTTATTTAAGATGTTTCTTTTTCGTTTTTTCTAAGATTCTTTATAGTCTTCTATACTTCTGTTACTCTTGTTCCTCCATGTACCTATCTCTCTCTTTACATTTCCTTTCCCACATTTCATATTTACTTTTTGTTACTTCTCTCTTAAATCTTCTATTCAAATGTGAATATATTATAAGATCTTGTTGGTCTTGCGTTCTTCTTTTCTTTCACTAACTCTTTTAAGTCATTTGACCATCATTTTTCATTTTATGTTTCCTGATACCAATGCTTCTTTAGCAGCTTCATGTATAGAAGTTTTAACTTGTTGATATATTTCCTTGGCATTCTTGTTTTCTCTTTGTATTGTTTATAGTTTGGTAGGGAATCTAGGTTTATAAAGAAACTTCCTCGAATCCTGTTTTAAGCTGTCTCTGTTAAATTTGTGCATTTCTATTGTACAATCTTTAATACCTTTATCTATGCTTTTTCGCTTTTTTCCGTTTTTATAGTCTACTATTACTTTGGGTATTAAAAGATGATGATCTGTTCCGCATTCAGCTCCACGGTATACTCTTACGTCAGTTGTTTGTAGTTTGGCATCTTGACGTTGAATAAAATAATCAATGATAGAACGTAGGCTTCTAGTAGACTGGATTCAAGTAAATTTATGTATGTCTCGATGAGGAAAGAAACCATTTATAATTTTCAACTTCATACTTTGACACAGATTTTTTAAACGTACTCCATTATTATTATGATTCCTCATGTCTTCCTACTACAGCATCATTCTGTTCTACCCCTACTCTTCTATTTAAGTCACCCAACACATATAGTTGTTTGTCATCTTTAGTATTTGTTATTATATCGGATAACTTGTTGTAGAAGTTGTTCTTTATTTGTTGATCCGCGTTGTCGTTAGGGACATACACACTAATTATTACTATGCCATGGCCATGCTTTCTTATTTCCACTGTTGTTATTTGTTCAACTATTTTTTCTCAGCCTTTTATATTTTTTTTCGGGTCTTTACGAGTAAACATTTTGTTTATCCAGACTTTTCTAATTATATAGCTATTTTTGTTTCATATCCGTAAACGACTGTGAGACCTCCAAATCTTTCGGCCCCCCGCACTGCGGGCTTTTGCGTCCACTATTTACGCCACTGCAAGCAAGTAGGTTTACGATTTCCTATGATGCTTTGTCATAACAGGATCAAGATAACGATCTTAGAAGTATTTTCGCATTGAAACTCTCCCTAACCTAAGCAAAATTATTGCTGACAAAAGCAAAATATGCAGTAAATTACAGAAAAATACAAAAGTGTTATAACTGCCAGGGCTGTAGTCATTTGGCAAAAGATTACCGCTACACTCCTGCTTCCGTTAGTTCTAAATGGAGAAAGCAATATTGGCCCAACCACCTTTACCAAAATCTTAGCAAAAATCGCATTCTAAACTGACAAGAACAAGGGAAAACTAAAAACTATCACAGCATGAATAATCTCGATACAGACGATATATTCATAAAGCAATTCTCACACTAAGAGGTGTAAACCTCGGACCTTATCTGCCCAGGATCAATAAAAAGAAATTAAAAACTATCTACAAGAACTATTGGTTACAAAACAATATTACACGATTTGCAAAATTATTATTTAATCATGACATGAACAATAATGAACAATATTAATATTTAACAGATACAGGAATAATATTACTGCATTAATATCTATGTGACACTTTATTTTGACAATCTACAACAAGACCACCGTTTTCTAGACCTTTATGCAGGCAAAAATGTTTCGAAACAATCAGGACTTGCCAAACTGACGCTGAATATTCCTAACAGTATGGTGCTACTGTCTTTACACCTCTTTAGATTGGCCCATAAAGAAATTCTTCATGAAACGCTTGATATATGTAAACCCGAATTTTACCAATATTTGCCCAGATCAGAGTCTATTTAACATTACAGTCGCGAAAGATTTATTTGCAAAATTTTAGTATGAATTACTACAATTCGTGTTAGTATTTAACGGTTTTAAAATGAAACAATACAAAGAACAACTTTGCGCTTGCAATTAAAAGAAAGAAATTTCAGGTTTTTTGAAAAAAAAAAGTAACTTATATTAAGAAAAACTCAAAAAGCTTTATCAACTTCAAAGGATTAATAAGCCTAAAGAGTTTATCTTAGTGCGGGTCCAACAGGTCAGCCATTTCAGAAGTAAGACTTCGACAAATCCAAATCTATTTAATTGTTACTCATCTGGTTTAAACAAATGCATCTTCGAGGAGTTCTGGTTCACATTTCAAGGGAATAAAACAGGAGTGAGTTTGGACTTTCTCGTATCCTCTATAGTGTAAGAGGAGTAGTCAACCTTTAGTGGTAACAGCATTTTTTATTTTGAAGTTATATTTAAGTGGATTGCAAAGTTTACTGAATTTATCTGTGGAATCTTTAAGGCCTTTTAGTGTTTCCTACTTGTTGGGTAAATTTCTTCTAATTTTTCTTATTGGGATACTTTAGACTTCTTTGGGAGTAAGCTAATCTATTATTATTTTACCCTGTATAAGGCATTTTGGGTTATATAGCATTTTTAACTGACAGAGCAATCTACGACTTTACGGGATCATTTTTCTACTTTCAGATATACGGTACCGCTTCTTAAAAACCTAGAACCATACATTTCAACACCACCTTCATCACCAGTTCCAGTGGTAAAATTGTCCTTTAGATAC
>VTPC01090649.1:0-18542 GCA_011009095.1 Ignelater luminosus | reverse complement strand
CGCGGATTTCATAATTGTGTAGGTTATTGTGCAGTTGTTTGTAATATTAGAAGTTTAAGATTATAATGTTAAATGTTAAAATAATGTTAAAAAAACGTTTATTGTATACTCAACCGACGTTTCAAACCAGGACTGTTAATCAACTCAAAAACACCTATGGTGCAGCATCAAACACACCACCCTGTAGTTTTAAAATTTTCTTTGTTTAAAATAGTTGGTGCCTAAATGTAGTTTTGAAATTTAAAGTTTTTCGAAATTTTTTATAGCGTTTCTTTTAATTGAGTGTGATTGAGTTGTTCAATTGTTTGTCGACGATTCTTTTTTGTATTTAAAGTGCATCACTCCTAGGAAACACAGGTCTCTTTTTTATTAATTTTCCATTACTATCAAAAGTTTAATTTTGAAGATATAGCACGTTTAATATTACTAATATGTAATATAATATTAATATTAATAAAAAAATAATCCTAAAAAACGATTTATTTTTAATCAGAAAAGTTCCTGATCTCCTTTTAATTCATGTGGAGTTTCCAAAGATTTGTACATCAATTTATTTTTTCAGAAAAGTTAATAAAAAGACTTACTCCTGTTGATAAACTTTAATTTTTAAATACGACAGATGTGGAGAGACTTCAAAATCTCCCACAGAGATAAGAATTTGATTATAATTGTATAGCGTTATCAACTTTCTGATTTTTTGATTCTTTGAAACTCCGATGTCACTTTCATTCCTATTGTTTTTTTAGTATAAATGTCAAGCCGTCATTGAGCTCTAAACTTACTTGGGAAATCTGTATGCGTACTACTGCAGCTATTGGTACTGCTAGGCAAACGTGATTGTGATTTGATCTTGTGAAAGAGACTGAGACTTAACGGACATTTGCCGTTTCGATGCTATTAATTCTTAAAATAAATCTTCTCGTATTCAGTTTTGTTAAATACACGTTTTAGGATGCCTAAATTAGACTGAACATGAAACAAAAGAGTCTGGAACAAGATTATTGATGGCAATTTGCACAGAACTTTCAACTGGTTTAAGGAAATCGTTTTTCAAACATTTGCCAAAAGCAGAAAGCATAGGTAATAGACCTTACCCAACTGATTACACGGTTCGCCATCAGAGAGTGTCTTCCCTTTTGACTGAGTTCTAAATAATATTAGATTCTGCCGAATCGAAATGACATTATATCAACTTTTGAAAAAAGAATTAATCAATTACCTCTATCCTTGAACAAGGTAAATCTAAAACACATTCTGAAAGAATTATTTTTATGTTTAATCAATATCCAACTATATCACCATGTCCGTTGAAAACTATGTTAAGTTTTACTTTTCAATTTGAGCAAACAAAACATTTTGTCACTATCTCAAAATTGTAATCCTTGTTTCAATGGATCAAGTATTCAAAATTTTATTGAAAACATTAAAGAATTACCGATGGCTTATGGTAACTCAAAATCTAGTTTTTACATTTCTGCAGTGATTTTGTTCAAAGTGTTATCACTTTTATGGCTTGGTGCTCTACGAGTTACCGTCCATATTGGGCAGTTGGCTCAGAAATTGAGAGCTACCTATTTGCCTGCTGAATACAATGATAATACATGCAATCTTTATCAAACAAGCAACTGTATGGACAATTCAGATTATCAAAATCAACTTACATATAACTTAAATTTAAGTTTAAAAGACAAAGAAATACAACTATATATAAATTAATAACTAACAAGCATTTTAAAATAATGAGAGTTAATATTGCTTTTACCATCCCAGTAGAACATAAGATTATAGCTGATAGTGTTGAGCCAATTAGGCAACGCCTTTACTGCGTTTTGGCGATGCTGCTAGATGATATTATAGAGCCATCGTTGTCTCTTTGGTCATCGCCCGTAACTATGGTTTCCACAAAAGACAATCGATATTGATTTTGCTCATTTTTAGAAAAATCTATACAATCACAAAGAGGGATAGTTATTCAATTTCTTTCGTGGGCAATATCTTAGATAGATTACATAAAGCCAAATATACATGTTCTCTTTAGATCAAAAGTGCCTATCGGATATTCCCATGCCTAAAGATATCTGCGAACGTACTGCCTTTTCCATTCTAGATTCAAGCCGCTACCAATTTTAAGAGATGCTCTGTAGGTTATCTATGGATAAGGTGCTACCGGTCTCACATTAGAATCTAAAGCGTTTATTTACCTAGAAGGCGTAATTATTTTAAAGAAAAACGTTTTAAACAGTATGCAAAGGAGCTCGAAGAAATTTCCAAAAGGCTGTCTTAGCAAAAACTAAATATTTTATCAAAATAAAATTGTTTTTGCCGCGATAAATTAAAATTTTTGGTTTATGTAGTTATCCAAAAAAAGGGTGCATGTCGATCCAGGCAGAGTAAAAGTCGTCTTAGAAATTCCTCCACTTATAACTATCAAATAAGTCCCTTGCTGTATGCATATGGCAAGTTGATAACGCAAATTCATTCCTATTTAACTTGTAACTTCCGGCATGTGAAAATGCGTTTAGCCAACTTAAAAACTACTTAGTTTCAGCTCAAAGTTCTTCGTGTCCAAATTTCTTGAGCCTTACTATTGTTCAGACTGATGCCACTTATTAGGATATAGGCGCTGTTCTTAGTCAGAACTGTCTAAATCGTAAACATAATAAAATAACTGCTTTTTCATCTTTACTAAAAGGAAGTAAGTAGCAAATAACAGTAGTTAGTGCTACTGATTCATTGTTTACATTATTATCTTTTTCTAAAGCTTAGTTTTTGATTGACAGAAACAATCAATGATGCAAGATCTACTTCCGTTTCTAATAAACAAAACAAAAAGTAGACATATTGTTGGAGCTGCTTTAATTACTGCTGGTATAACTCTGCTATTTCTAAAAAGTTGGATATGGGAGGTAGCATCATCCGCTTTTCTGGTACTAAAGCCAAATTCTATGCTAGCCGAATACTGGATTAAATCGCCAGAACCAATTCCAACAGATATACATATATTTAACTGGACTAATCCAGAAGAATTTCTTAACCATAGTGCAAAACCAAAGTTTGAGGAATTTGGACCCTATAGATATATGCAGTTTGTAGACAAAACAAACTTAGCATGGAATAGTAATAACACAGTCACGTTCAATAATAAAAGAACTTGGTATTTAAATGAAAAAGAAACCAATGGAAGCATAGACGATAAGTTTGTTACTGTTCATATTCTTAATGTGGTAAGAATGAGTTTTTAATAAGCTCAGCAGCAATTTTACAAAAACATCTCTTGGTTTAGTTAGCATCACACCATATTAGAAACTGGGATTATATAATCAAGAAACTGTATTCGGCGTACCTCTATACGCAAGAAACACCATTGTATGTTACAAGAACAGCAGATCAACTAATTAACCAAGGGTTTGATGATTTCATCATAAATATCTACAACTCCTTACCTTTTTTAGCGCCTGAAATTCCTTCTTTTAATAGATTTGGCTACCTTTATTTGGTGAGTACATTATTACATACGAATAAATTATTATTATAATGGCTAAAGATCATTTTTGCGTTTTTAGTATTTAAATCAGTATATTAAATAAGTTTATAAATTTGTAGAAACTAAAAACACTTAACGAAAATAATTTTTAATCAAACTTACATAAAGATATTTTCAGAGAAATGCATCTGATACTTTCGAAGGAGTTTTCAACATGGGCAATGGTGTCAATGGTAACTTTGACATTCTAAATTGGAATTATCAGAATACAACGCCCTCGTACGATGGATCTTGTGCCAAAGTGCATGGTTCTGGTGGAGAACTATATTCTAGAAATATAACAAAAGGCATCGTTGGACTTTTTCTTGCAGATCTTTGTAGATTTGTTCCTTTTGACTTTGAAAAGGAAGTATATGTTAATGGAATACTTGGATATAAGTATACGGCAAAAAAAAGTTTTTTAGATAATGGTTAGTATGTAACGCTTTTCGGAATTCCTGTTATTAACACATCGTTCAATAAGTCCCGAGACTAACAACGAAAACAACATTTTTTTTTCAAAAATCATTTTTATTCATCAATATAATCTCCTTTTAGAGTGATACAATCTTTCCAACGCCTTTCCAACATTTCTATACCATGTTTAAAGAAGGATTTATCCTTTGCTTCAAAATAGGCTTCAGTTTCGGCAATGACCTCCTCATTCGAGCCAAATGTTTTTCCCTGGAGCATTTTTTTGAGATCAGCAAAGAGCCACTAGTCGCTGGGGGCTAAATCTGGCGAATACGGGGGGTGGGGAAGCAAATCAAAGCCCAACTCGTAGATTTTTGCCATTGTTTTCATGGACTTGTGGCATGGTGCATTGTCTTGCTGAAAAAGGATTTTTTTCTTCTTCATGTGCGGTCGTTTTGCTGCGATCTCCTCCTTCAAACGTACCAACAAGTCAATATAGTAATCACTGTTGATCGATTTACCTTTTTCCAGGTAGTCAATGAAAATGACGCCATGTGTATCCCAAAAAACAGACGCCATGACTTTGCCAGCAGATTGCTGCGTTTTTGGACGCTTTGGGCGGCTTTCGCCAGCCATGCGCCACTCAGATGATTGCCGATTCGACTCCGGAGTGAAATGATGTATCCATGTTTCATCCATGGTCACGTATCGACGCAGGAAGTCCTTTTTATTGCGAGTAAATAACGATAAACAGCTCTCTGAATCGTCGATTCGTTGCTGTTTTTCTTCCATTGAAAGCAATCGCGGCACCCACTTGGAAAAAACCTTTTTTATGCTCAATTTTTCATGAAGGATTGTAAATACGCTTCCAGATGATATCTGTGTCATTTCTGAAATCTCACGGACCTTTACTTTGCGATTTTTCATTACGATTTTGAATACTTCACTCACATTTTCCGGTGTAACGGCTTCCAAAGGCCTACCCGAACGTTCCGCATCGTTTGTGTCCGTACGACCACGTTTAAACTCAGCATACCAACGACAAATCGTTGATTTGGATGGAGAGGAGTCCGGGTAACGTTTCTCAAGCCATTGCTGGGCTTCTACGGTGTTTTTACCCATTAAAAAACAATGTTTTATGAACACGCGAAACTCGCTTTGTTCCATTTTTCAAACAAATTACAAAGTGACTTTACTCTAACCTCGATAACTCTGCTGTTTGTGGTCCAATCGACGTGAAATTTTTACACGTTTCATGTGAAGGTTCGCACTCTAGGGAAACGTGGCTAGTTTGGTACTACTAGCACCATCTCTGGGTTAGTCTCGGGACTTATTGAACGATGTGTTATGTGTGCTTTTATGTGTAATTTACTTTACGGTTGATATTTTTTTATGTTCTTTATTTGACACTGATACATTCTTGATATTGCTTGTTTATGATTGGTGGTGCATCATCAAAAGTATTTTATTTTGGAATGACTTTTACAGGGAATCGTAGATTGTTGTAATTCTATTTTCCATTTGTGTATTAAGTTTTTGCCACTATTAAAACTTATTTACATATTATATTGCTCTTTTAGACGAGATGGTCAGCATCGAGATCTCTGTAGACTTTTTAGTTCATAGGTATTATATCACACTATAATAGTAACAAGAACGTATACATCATTTCTGTTCAAATTCCGGATTTACTGTCCTAACTAAAGCTGTTTGTGAGTTTTGTTATAGGTGTAGGAAAATCCCGGAAAAGTAATATTTACAAATCTAATTGGTCCCTCTGAGTTTGCTTATAAAATGGTCTCTGAACTGCTATAGTATGTACATTATTTTCATTATTTCAGGAAGCCTTAATCCGGAAAACGCATGTCAATGTGCTGGAGAATGTTTACCATATGGAATGGTTAACTTGAGTTCCTGCAGATATGGTTTACCAATATTTGCATCGTTACCACACTTTTATGGTGCTGATCCTGTATATCTAGACAGTGTTGAAGGTTTACATCCTGATAGAGATAAACATGAAGTTTACATTATTCTTGAGCCTGTAAGATTTAGTTAGTAGTTTTGGAAGTCTTTTCGAATGAAACTACACTTTTATGGCCAATACAAACAAAATTAGTTTTTGTTATTTCTAATACAATAAGACTTATGAAACCATTAATGTTCAATTAAAAATTTCACTCCGACTTGAAATTAGCACTAATAAGTATAACGAACAGACTAATTTTTTTTTCATTTGTAGGAAACCTCGCTACTACTCAAGGCATCTATAGCAGTCCAAATAAATCTTTTAGTTCATCCTATTGAAGACATTAGGCAAGTATACCCTTTACTCCAATTGTGCAAGTTAATTCTAATTTTAATTTGTTCTCATAGCATGTATGATCAAGTACCAAAGGTATTCTTCCCACTTCTATGGGTTCGTGAAGAAGCTGCTTTTTCAGATACGGTATTACTAGGTTTGCGGCTGTTTTTATCAATACCACAAATAATAATTGCAATTTCCGTGATATTTATAGTTATAGGGTTATATTTGCAATGTAATTATGAATTTAGATTAAAATTATTGATGTTTTTTAATAGAAGGATAAGTCAGTCAGATGTAAATAAAATATATAAGAATATACAAGTTCCTTTAAAAATAGATGAACTAGAATATAAAGAAATGCAGTGTTTAATTGAAAGTAGGTAATATACACACCATGATACTTTCAAAATTTACTATCGGCAAATTTTGTGATATTAATTTTTTATAATGACTATGTACTTTATAATAAATGATAACCAATTTAAATAATAGGACTAGATGCATATTTAAGTAAAAATTATTTTCTAGGCTATCCGACTATATTACAGTTAAATAATTTCCAAATGTAATTTTTATAGTATAACTGCAGATGTATGAATGTATTTGATGGGTAAAATAAATTTAAAAAATAGAAAAAATATTTAATTTACAAAAGCAAAAGAAACCAAAGGAATCTACATTTCTTTGATGACACCGGAGAAAATCAACTTGCAGTTCTGCCTGCAATATTATTTATACATCTACTATAACATCAAAGTAAGCAAACGACTTTAATTTCCAACGTAGATTTCTTATCTGTTACGAGAAAACCGGGATGAAGTGACATGTTGACAACTTCCCGTCAACATGTAACTAATGTGCCACTTGACCAGATTGAAATACCGGACATGGTTGGGTTCGACAATAAGGCGGATCGAGAAAATATAATTTTAGAGTATCGAATTCTAATAGGGCTCAAAAGTTGCCTAATTGCTTACTGATTAATAAAAAAATATTTTTAAAACTCGTACTAAGTGCTTTGGTTTCTTAAAAGCACTTAGACGTGACAGTTTTATGCGCTTAAGCAGGAAATAATATTAATAATATTATGATTATGATGACTTTAGTTCGGGTATAGGGGCTAAACTTTGAAAAAAAAAGATAGAAATCACTTTATTTCGAAATACATGAAAATGTTGAAACTTTGCAGTATTGTACCATTAGTCATGAAAAAGCTAGTACAAAAATGTTCAAGTAGTGTCTTTAGCCGTTATGACGTATCGCCATGTCCCGACGGCCGACATGCGCAAGAACAGGTTGTAACGGGCCAGTGCTCAAAGGTATCCACAAGTCCCATCCAGACCAATGGTAGATGTTAAATCCCGTAGCTCATGCCGCAGATGGGGTGTATTCTCAAATAAACTTGGCTAATCTCTCACCAAGAGAAGCTCACCGTTTTCCAAAACCCTTTTAAACTAATCGATGGTCGTAAAAGAGGGCGCCAGCAGTCGTAGATCGAAGGGTTCTGATGGTCGGTCACGCGACTACTCGTGAATCCGACACCCTGTATATAGGCCTCTTACGAAACCTCACCCTGTGTGTAACTTACCTCGTGGAAGCTCTATTAAAACTCGCTCTGACGATTCACCAATGAGACTCAATACACAAAATAAACACTGTATAAGCTCTTGATTTGTCTTACTTAATTTTGCTAAGGAAAGTCCTCAGAAGACTTCCTTTTTTTAAAACGATACAAGAAAGAAATGCCAATTCAATATTTACTTCTCTCTTGAGCAAAGATATCTAGTCTATAATTGAAATTTGGAATTTTGATAGCCAAAAGAACAAAATAATGAAATTAAGCCACTTCGCCTGGACCAGAGATCCACTTACAAAAACAAAAATACAAGAAGTCGACCTTACTTACATTTATTAAAACAATAATGATGATAAAAAAAATGAGTCAAACACACACAAACAAAAATACAAAAACAATAACAAAATAACACTACAAAAGAATATCAATAAGAGGCATAAATTAATTTCCGTTTGGAGAACAGAGCCGATAAAATAATAAAAACAGAAACAAACTATAGGAAAAACAAATTATTACAATAAACAAAGCGAAATGATTCTGTTACGCTAAAATTTTAAAATAGAACACAAAAGATCAAAATCCAAATATTAATTAACCCGACTAAAGTAAACTTGACCATAAATTGTTAAATATTGACAACTGAACATTACATTTAAGAACAAAAAATGATTGCCAAGTTAGTAATTTTGTTGCAACAATTTATCAAACACCAGCTAAAATTACCTGGGAACGTTCCTGTTACAAATTAGTTAAAAAGTTACTTGTAAAAATTACGATTCAATAAAACAATACGAAACTGATCCTGTCTAAGCAAAGTTTTCGTATAAAATATTTCACAAAGTTCGACGTTCTCCTAGTCTTTAAACATTAAAATTCATATAATAAAACATAGCAGGTTTTCTTTCTTACTCATACAGGAATTCTTTCTTCCAGAAGGTATGCGCTGACCTCTGTTTTCCGATGAAAGGCAGGTAGATCCAATAATTGAAAAAACTTTAATTTCGAAGAACCACCACTTATTTTACGTTAATCACAAAAAAAAAAACATAAGAACAAAATCCAGGCGTTTACACACAATTTTATAAACGAAAATCACTGAGTCTCACTATTAAAATTTTGCGGAGCTTCCAAAATGTAGTATACACACAGATGCTACACTAACGGGGCCAAAATGGTTGCGCTCCTACCCTCTACAATTTCTACTTCCTGGAAGACACCAGCGTAATTATATTTGGGTTATACATTCCCCACGATAACGAAATTTATAAGCCTTGCTGTTGGTAAACAAACCACTTCCTTCCGCGACTATTGCACGTCTCTGACACGAAGAAATTACGATTTCTCCAGTCCGATCTCTTTTTTCTTCTAAGAAGATCGCTTCGCTTAATTTGGTTTGAATCCAATTAGGGGATGTAGAGGTAAACGTCGAAAAATACCACACGTTGGTTCAAGTCAACAGCTATCAACGTAATGCCCAACCTCTGCGTTTTTTGTTACGCAGTTCGTACTTACGGAAGTGGGGTTAAAAAGTCGGATATACACCCTAACAGATTAAGACATTAATACTCTTTATGCGACAATGAAAAATTTTACTTGTAGATTCGCTAGTTTAAATTTGACTTCCTCGAGACTGTGTGACTGCGATATTGCAACTAATGATTCTGGGAATTTGATATTGGAAATCAACGAAAGACACGTCTACTGGAGTCTAGGTGTTGAGACCACAAAGATATTAATTCTTTAAAATAACATTATAACAAACATTCGTTTAATGAAACAATTTAAATATTGCGCGTCAAGAAAACACATATCCGAACGAAATTGAAAAACAGGGGCGGATTTAGTGCGAATTTTAAAATAACATTACAAGGTGCGCCTCGCTGCCTCAGCTCAGTTGCTTATCTGCTTCTACTGTACGAATGTCGTAGTGCATTCAGCAAGCTTTATAACTATGTGTGTGTATTATTTACATGTGCGGTTTCTACACATACATTAACACACAACATAGCTGTAAACATTGTTTAATTACAAATTTGTTAATTACTAGTCAACTGCGTCGTTGTCCTTTGTTCTGTTTACCAAAAGAACTGAGCGAAACTGTTTCACCGACATACGAAGACGTTTTGTTGTGTTGTTTTAATGAAAGTTATCAATATCATCAGACTTAAAGAAAAATTTTCTGCAATAGCTGCTTCTGTGGCTACCCAAATAATAGGTACAGACTCTTACTTACTTACTTATGCTTCAATCCCGACTGTGACTCATAATCGTGTCGTGCAATTGATAAAAACATATCACGATGTGTGTTATAACTTGAAAAAAAACATATAGTCGTGACAAATCCAAAGATAGTTACCAAAAAAAAGGTACAAAACTTTGTATCTAAAGGCAAATCAAAACAAATGTAAAAGTGTAAACTTATGTTTTAATGCAGCTGTAAGAAAAAACTAAGTTCATGTGACTGTCCTATTTCTATTGATTGTAAGTGTGATAAAGTAAAAAAGATTTCACGTTTAGAAAGAAAATTTATGTACGACCAGCGAACTACTAGAATGCGTAGCATCAGTGGAGTGGGTCAAATGGGAACAGAAAATCTTACTAAGAGGAAAGAAAAAAAACAAAAAGCTTTCTAGAGAACGGAAAATATCTTTTCTGACAATGGAGGCCTAAATTGCGAAACTAAAGACAGTTGGTATGGAATTTCACATGAAGGGGAAGTAGATAATAAAACGTTTAATGCAGTTTCTTCTACATCTAAATCTCAAATGAGAATCAAGTTGCCTGCTACTGCCTCAATCAGTGATAGATTTGGCATATCAGATAGAGCCACAGCTGCTATTGCCTCTAGTGTCATACAAGATCTAGGGATGATTACTAAAGAGGACATGTCACTAGTTATAGAAAAAAGCAAAAGCTAGAAAGGTACTTCAAGAGGTTGAAAGTGTGGCAGTTGTAGAATCAACTTACTTTGATGGACGAAAAAATAATACAGTACATAACCCCTATAAATGGAACTAGAGCAGAAATAGCTAATTGCATTTTTAATCACTTAGAAAAAAAAAACAGTTTGATATGAGCCAAATAGTTGCAATAGTGTGTGATGGTAAAGCCACAAACACAGGATAGAAGAACGGTGTAATTCGAAACATAGAAATAAGAATTCAGCGTTCTTTACAATAGTTTATTTGCCAACTTCATGTTAATGAATTACCTTTCAGGCACTTGTTTCAACACCTCCATGGTAAAACTGGTGGCCCATCTTCGTTTTTTGGTAACATAGGCAAACAATTATCAGACTGTGAAAAACTCCCAGTAGTCAACTTTGAAAAAATTGATTCTGAAGAAATCTGGCCTTAGCAAAAACCAACAATACTTATTGGAGATTGTTCAAACAGTCCAGAGAGGAGTATGTACATCCGATCTTGCGCTGAAAGACCCTGTTCCCATAACCCATTCACGGTGGTTGACAACTGCAAAGAGAATTTTACGTCTGCATGTTTCCCAAACCAATCCCTCTAATGAGTTCACAATACTTGCCAACTACATAGTGAAAACATATGCTCCTACATGATTTAAAATCAAGAGAATCCACTCAGTGAAATTCGGACCTAAACACATTTTTAATGTGCAGACTTCACGATTTTTACCGTAAGAACTATTGAAAATAATCAATCCAGTGATTGAAAGAAACGCTTTCTTTGCTCATCCTGAAAACATGCTTTTGGCTATATCAGTGGATGAAAGGCCACACATAAAAGAATTAGGTTTTAGGAGAGTAATAAAAGCTAGAAGTGAACCATCAAAGGTTAAATCTGTGGAAAAATTTCTTACGACTTCAATTAAATTTGAAGCTTCAGACTACACAGAATTGATAGACGGGACAACATGTAAACTGTCTTCCCCACCAATCATGGAAAGTATACCAAAAGAGAGTCACTTCTTTCAACTAAAGCTCTACCTGAATTTGAATTCCTTAAATTTCCCAACCACTTACAAGCTGTGGAAAGATATGTAGAACTCGTCACAGAATCTTCTGAAAGAGTATGTGGACAAGAGAACAGAGATAAATTTATTACATCAAAATTACCTTCAAGGTCTAAAATGCCTCAACGTGAGCAGAAATCGCACTTTAAAGTTATAAAATAAATTAAAAATTGCCAAACCGTAAATTTGTAAATATCTTTTTTTGTTAATTGTATTTGTAAATAACCATGTCCTATATTGTTGGCTGGCTGGGTGTGGGCGGAACTCGAAGTGCTGCCATCCACGTGATAAGTTGTGGTTTGTTTCAGTAATTTATTGGTGAGACAAGCAAAGAGCTGTACAAAAATAAAGCAGAGCTTTTATATATAGCATTTCTGTTATCAGGAAACCACAACAAAGTGTTTAGACACTATTAAAAACATAAAAACATTACCTGTATACTTCGAGTTTAAAGCTAAAATTTTTACTTATATTTTCCCAAACTTTCGGCCTTTTGCGCGAAGTGAAGATCAATACTATGATTTTCTTTAGTTATTTTGCCATTAATCTGTAAGCAATTACGCAACTTTTGAGCGCTATTAAAATTCGATACTCGAAAATTATGTTTTTTCGACCCGCCCTATTCGACAATAACAATAAGGATTGTTTCAACTAAAGAAGGCGTCGGCTTTACCAACTATACTAACGACTTCGGTAAGCTTATAAGATAGTTAACAACTTGCAGTTGCTTAATAAAAGTAAAATCAAAGAAACACACAGTGTATCAAGTTTTCTGTTACCGTTAAATTCTTGGAAAACTTTTGAAACAACATATTCACAGTTTGGACAACTGTCGATTGACTTTGAAAATCAAACCAAAACAAAAGAATAATTATTTAATGCAATTCACACTATAAACTCGAACTTTATAATTTATCTAAAATAGTAATTGACAGTATTTAATAGACGTTTTAAAATGCTGTCAGTACAAAAAAAATCTGTTTATGAATTAAAAAATATAATATAATCTAGGTAACAAGCTCTATATTATTATCTCAAGCGTTTTTTAATTTGCAAGTCTTCCTGTACGTACATTTAGTCCAGTCACATTAGGGGTTTCACCTCGGAATGAGAGATAATAAGCTGTAAACTTGTATAAACCTTTATTTTGGCATTCTAAAAGTCGTCCCAAAAGTCTCATAAAATCTCGTGTCCGCGTCTTAAGATATTCAAGGTCAAAGGTCACAAAAATCGGTTTTTTGCAAATATCTCGCTTCCTATGGTTTTAATGCTATTTGCATTTAGTGTGAAAATTGTAGAGAATGAAATTTTCTATAACTTTTGTTCCAAACATTTTTTTATATACTTAACCGTTTTTGAGATAGAGGGCGCAGAGCGCACAGCGCTTAGCTATTCACAGCATAATGCAAAGTCAACCGTAAGTCCCGGTAAATAATACGCCGTATAAAGTCTATAAATCATTAAAAAATATATAATTATGAATAATTTGCATTGTGTATTAATTAATACATTATATTTAATAATATTTTTTATTTATCGAATATATATTTGTTTAATAATACTTACCTATTAGTGTAATCAAAAAATTTTTGAGAGAAATACTTTAATTATATTCTAATATATATTAATTATATTTTAAGTAGAAAAAGAATAGAGTAAATACATTTTAATTATGTCTTTATTTAGAAATACTTTTTATATATTTATTACAATTGAAGTTCAAATGTGGGGAGGTTTTACAAAAACTTTAATAATTAGAAGGACTTGAATCTTAATTTTCTTCTTCATCATCGTCTTCCGGTCGCTCGAAAATTTCCAATTCATTATCATCATTTTCGTCGTCAAGGATATTTGTCTCTAGATCTTCGAGAATTTCGGAGTCAATTGTACTATCTTCATCGAGATCGGTTTGATACGGTGAAGCATTGAGGCAAGCTTGCCCATTACACTGACCACAAGCTAAAGAACATTGCAACTCCGATTTCCTGCACCACAACCATTCTTGCAGTTGCAAAATATTGTGTTCAGTAATTCATCTGGAGCTGGTGGCTATACTGTACACGTTATCGGTTCCAGGAGTTCATTTTGCAGTGCCCAACCTCATTTCTAGGGTTCTAAAACATTCCCTAGCCAAGTTTGAATTTGATAATATACACGGCTGATATGTTGATGAGCCGCTGCACTTGTTGGTGGAAGATTGGATAACTGCACAGGTTTATTAAGCTTTGTTGACTTGACGAATTGAGTTTAGCGAAGGTGATCGATATTGTCCTCAAATTTTGGAGCATTATATATTGCCAACAAGATGCGTACTCCATTTTCATATAATGTTTGTACAGGACAGTTTTCTTGTTGAAATACTTGAGCCAGTTGGTCAAAATTGGGAAGTTTCTCTAATGTTCTAATGAAAATTTTTTTCCCTTTTTTAAACAGTGCAGAAGTCGTGTCACAGCCACTGAATGCATGCAAAAATAAAATGTGTTTTTTAGAACGAAGATATTTATCAAAACTTTCCCAGGAGTATATTTGAGTTTTAACATTTCCTTTGCCAACTTTTTTAAAGAAAATTTCTTGTTGATGAGATTGAGTACGTCCAATTAAAATGACGAGCAAATCTAGATCTTCTTCTATTATGACGGCAGTCCTTTGACGTTTTGATTCTTCAACAGCTGTTTCGATGATAAGAACATCTGCATCATCTCTGGCCTGTTTTGTAGTAATATTAACAGTTTCTAATTTCTCAATAAGCATACCCATAAGTTTTTTTTTATTACATCGATTTGACAAAAATGTCTTTTGGCTGATTGGTACGATCATTGTTTCGTCGAAACAAACTTCATATGATCTTGAAAAAGCAGCAGTTCTTCTTAGCTGTTTCATTACTTTATGTTTTTACTGTAGTCCGAGTATCCGTCAAATACAACAACAATTCTTGAACCATAACGTGTCTGTAAATATTTTACATATTTATCTAAAATAATAGAGAAAGTATCGTCGTTACTCCATATGACGCGATGCAGAAGAAATCCACCATCGATAATGTATCTTACATTATTTTCATCAAGATCGAAATCAACAGGTGTCATATTGTCATATAATGTCGCTTTCGTGGTTTTTTCTCGTGCCATCATTATCAAATAAAGATGTTGGATACGGGATTAGTTCATATTGAAGATATTCTTGAAGATTACGTTTAAACTGTTTGCTTACAGTTATTCTTTGGAAGAGTAGCAATAGATCTACAGAGACTTTACAATCGTTAATCTTGACAGATTTGTTAACAATTGAAAGCGGTAAAACATTATCGGTGCTTTTTAACTTTATTTCATTAAAGTTCAAACCAGTTATCTTTACCATAGATTCAAATCCGATTTCATGGGCTTTGTGACAATTAATTTGGTCATTTCCAACAATTCCAGAAGCTAAAGATACCAACTGTTTTGTATTTGGAAAGGGATTATGAAGTGTAAACCATTCAACTAGTTTACTTACATCAGTATTATCTCTTTTTACTCTTGAATCCCTAGCATCAACGTGTGGCTCTGCAGAGTCTAAGGAAATGTTACAAAACTTTTCAATTTCCTCACAAATAGTATTTGTGACGTACATAGCATGCACCCATTTACATAAAACACTTTCTTGCATACTCCGACCTCGAGATACTCCCCCTTCTGTCTTCATAGATTTCATAAGACTTTGTTCAATTACCATATCTGTCCATGTGCCAGAATTAAATTTCTCTGTTCGTTTTACAGTGAAGAATCCATTTTTAAAGTTCTTAAAAGTCTGTTCATGTATATTTTTTAATGATTTATAGACTTTATACGGCGTATTATTTACCGGGACTTACGGTTGACTTTGCATTATGCTGTGAATAGCTAAGCGCTGCGCGCTCTTCGCCCTCTATCTTAAAAACGGTTAAGTATATAAAAAAATATTTGAAACAAACGTTGTAGAGAATTTTATTCTCTACAATTTTTATAATAAATGCAAACAGCATTAAAACCATAGGAAGCGAGATATTTGCAAAAAACCGATTTTTGTGACCTTTGACCTTCAATATCTTAAAACGCGGACACGAGATTTTATGAGACGTTTGAGACAACTTTTAGAATGCCAAAATAAAGGTTTATACAAGTTTACAGCTTATTATCTCTCATTCCGGGCTTGACCCTTTTTTTTGGCTTAAGTGACTGGACTACATTGGTGTACAACAGAAACGATAGTCTAACTTTATATACTTGGTATAAACGATAAATAATGAATTACAAACTGAAAGAACCAGTGTTCTTCTGCGTTGAGACGGTTAGACAAGGCGTTTATCGTTTCTAACGGGCTCAACGATTCAAGTTACCTAAACATATTTACTGTATTTTGAAATTATTATCACGATTTCGTTACACTTAACTAACTTACCTATTTGTTTTATTATTAAATAAACAAAACTAAAATGTAACAAATTTAAAACTATCTTAACGCACTACAAGTCTACTTACATAAACTAGATGGGTCAGGCTTATTCTAAATCTCGGACACAACTGACACAACAGACATATGTAATTGAATAAACAGCTAAGCCAATATATTTCTTCTAAAGTTTACTTACGACTTCGTCAGGTTCACAACGGCTGAATAAATGTTTTCAAATATATTTAAAAACGTTTCGCGTATAGGTTATAAATGAAACACGACAACTTACTCCTTCGAAACTTCAAGTAGGTTTCCGTAGCGTGGTTACGGCTAGAGAAGACAATCTTTGACTCAAAGTAATTATTGTTACCGTCTACACTTCAATCAGCATAAGCTAAACTGGAAGATCTACTCTCAGTAGTAGATTCTCACAGCAAACACAAAAAAAAAAGCAATAAATAAAATCTTTTCTGCAACGGAAACACGACCCACGTCCGCTTAAACTTCTTACGGAAATACAATGATGCAGGTTTGGTGAATGTAAAACCTACAAAAAAGGTTCTTGACCTAACGAAACATAGTGGTGGCTTTAAGACTTTAGTAAAACCAACAGGGTAGAAAGTATGTAAAGGACGATCAAAAGTCACACACCTCCAATTGGTTAACAAGCAAGAATTAGTTGTGTCTATTAAGATACTATTGTAATAAACACAATAAAGCAAAATTAACCTTCATCATACCAAGAGGGGGTACAAGTACATCCTATATTTTGTGTTTTTAATCTGCATTTTTGTAACATAATTTCTGATATAGCCGAGGCAACTTAATAATTAACTTACGACATAATAAAATTATGACATCATAAAGTTAGTTTGTCTACAGGATTTGGTTTAGCACATGCACAGAGCGTAGTTGCGTGCAGCATTAGCTCCGCTGTTGTGCAAAACTTTTTATTATTTTATTATAGTGTAAGATAGTGTGGCCACTAGATACAAAAATGCTAACACGTGTGGAAAAGGAAGAAATCCAAGATATAATTAATAACACAATTAAAAGTTTTCTATGCAACGACATCTTTAAGGACACCGTTGCAAAGTCTGTGCATGAAGCGGTTGACACAGCCATGGAGGATTTATTTAAAACTCAAAATGCAAAGATTATAAAATTAGAAGAAGATTTAAGAAAAATAACCCAAGAAAATACAAAATTAAATAAGAAGCTTGATGATTACGAGCAGTACTCTAGACGTAATTGTCTACGAATATTTGGTCTCACCGAAATTCAGGGAAAATCAACAGATACATTAGTATTAAATTTAATTAATAACAACCTAAAAATAAATATGGATTTATCAGCGATTGATAGGTCACATCGAACAGGTCGTATACAATCTTTTGTTGCAGGTGGAAATGCAAATATAAATAAACCCAGGCCTATAATAGTAAAGTTTACCAGTTATCGCAATAGACAGATGATCTTAAACAGTAAAAGTAAATTGAAGGGATCCGGAATAATCATCCAAGAGGATCTAACTAGGGCTCGTCTTTCAGTACTGTATGAAGCTAGATCAATGTTTGATAAAAAGTCAGTATGGGTCAGGAATGGGTCCATCTTTATAAAAAAAGATAACAACGTCTCCAAAGCGACCCACAGTTGATGACTTTATTTGTTTGGGCGATTTTACTGTAAATTTCTTTAATGTCGATAATCCAGTAAATACATGCTTTAACTCATACGATTTAACACAAATACTAAATGAACCTACTCGAATAACAAATACGTCCAGCACCCTTATAGACCCTATTTTGGTTAGCGGTAATTTAGTTATTAGTAATTCAGGTACAATCGAAGCTAATGAAATTTCTGATTATAGAGCAGTTTTCTGTAATTTGAAAATAGAGACAAACAAATTTAAACCTAAAATTGTAAAATTTAGATGTTTTCGTAGCTTTAATTACAATCTATTTTTGTCAGATCTACAGTCTCTGCCATGGCATCAAATGATTCGCGAGAATGATATTGATAATAAAATCTCCATTTTCATGGCCTTTATCTTAGCTGTTTTTGATAAACATGCACCTGTTAAGGAGGCACGGATCACTAAACCTAGGGCCCCTTGGCTAACAGATAATTTAAAGGCAATCATGAAGGAGCATGACAGTGCATTGAGGAAATATAAGCGTACCAGGCTACCTTCGGACTGGAATCGGTACAAAGAACTTCGGAATTTTACGGTATCATCCATTCGTCGTGAAAAAAGGGCTTATCTTAATTCACTCGCAACGGAAAATAATTCGCGTAAGATGTGGTCTGCCTTATCTGATTTA